>ARYC01002214.1:0-73369 GCA_000711775.1 Oxytricha trifallax
TTGCAGCTGTCAAGCAGGGCAGAGAGCAGCAGTATAGTCACAGTGAAGGAATAGGAAGGTAAGCTTTAGCTTCATGGTTTTATACTACTTTAGTTTATACCAAGCTAAGTATACCCAACTAGAGAAACGACTAAGCACCCATAGCAGATTCTGGTAAAATCGATGCATAACCATCATTACATTATACTCCCATTGCAGTTGTCAGACAGCAAGTCAGCTAAAGGTTGGGGACTTATGGCACTATGGCTAGAAATCTCTCTATAACCAAGGAAAAAACTAAGAGGCAGCAGTTCTCGATGAGTTTCATAGCAGCAATCACCAAGGACCAGCTGAGCTCCAGCCAAATCATTGAGGGGGCCTTCGATGCCGTGCTGTTCGAGAACTACCTCTATCACACCCTGCGCCAGCTGCGCACAGACAAGGATCTCGCCCAGAAAAAAATCGTGCTGCTCATGGACAACGCAGTCATTCACAAGTATTCAGAGGTGCTGGAGACTGCGAGGAAGTTCAAGGTCACTGTCCTCTTCAACGCAGAATACTCACCCTGGCTTAACCCCATCGAGCAGTTGTTCTCCTACATCAAGAGGCACCTCCGATAAGACAAGCTGACAGCAAGTAAGCATACTATACCTAACTTTTCATAAGATCCACCTGGTGAAGCGGCTCTCGCAGATTCTGAAGGCCATGACCAAGACAGACGTCAACAAGCTCTGGGCTTTCAGCGTGAAGC
Source organism: Oxytricha trifallax (assembly GCA_000711775.1). Taxonomy (NCBI): domain Eukaryota; phylum Ciliophora; class Spirotrichea; order Sporadotrichida; family Oxytrichidae; genus Oxytricha; species Oxytricha trifallax. The sequence goes on from ARYC01002214.1 coordinate 731, forward strand.
AGTGGTGCAGCACCATCAAGCATGGATTTGTGTGAATTTGGGCTGAAAGACGATGAGTTGAAGAGCAGGAGCTATAAAAAACACCAATACATACAGAAACAGCAGTACAATCGTCAAATTTATTGATTAAAAGCCCCCTTATTACATATCACACTTTTAAGTTTTAATTTTAACTAATCAAACCAAAAATCCAAAAACCTCTCTCATTTTCGCTCATTCAAATCATCATTTTGGCTCCTCCTCCAATAAAACTACCGAATTTGGTGCTCAAACAGTCGAGCAAGACTTGAAAGTTGCTGAGCTGGGGGTTTTAAAACATGGAGAATACGATAGGGTCCAAAATTTCACAAATCACACAATAAGCAACGAGTTATTGACCATTTATGGTGATTCCACTCTCGATCATTGAAATTTTGGCTAAGATTTGTACATCAGTCAATGATTTATTGAATCAGACACAAAAAGTTGCTACTGGTTACTGAACTAGTGAATTATAGTCAAAAATTGTAGTTACTGCTTTAAAATGAGGAATATAAGCTAAAATCTCTAATAATCTCAAACGATCAGCTATAAGTGTTCGAATAAAACGAAAAGTAAAGTTGGTTAAAATTAATATAATTAAAACTAATTTTGATTAATTTATCAATTTCCTATTTTTATCTATTTTAGCAATAATAAGATAGTCAATATGATGCTGCTAAAATTTTAAGGGCCTCTTAGACTTAGAATTAAGATGATATCTCTTTAAATTCAATGCTAATAGACAGTGAGACCTCACAGTTGCTGGAGATTTATGGAGGAGCCTTGCAATAGACGTATAATTTAGAACAGGCTTGAGTTATTCACTATATTCATCACATCCATATCGCAACTTAAACAATAAATCTATATAGTCACTGTCATAAACTGACCCCAATCCTCGCATATACTCACTTAAATTACTAATATTTAAACATTAAACCCCTACATAAACCCTATTAAAACCCTAATAAAGTATGCACTAATAGTCTACTTTTATCAATCAAAAACTCAATCAAATTACTGAAAGGGTTTTGGGGTTTTGGTTGGTAGGTTTTGATATAGAGATTTTTATTTAGAGCTAATAATAATAAAAATTTAAGTCTGATAAAAGTTGTCAATTTTCTTAAATTCTGACTTTAAAGTTCGTTTTCTTGTAAAATTGTAATGGAAGAAGCTCTATATATAGGTACTTAGTGATTAAAATGAAAAGAAACCAAATATCTATAATAATTTCGAAAATTTCAAAGTTAAATTTGCCAAAGACCTTATTTAAATTTAACTTAATCTCTTATATAAATTATTAGTACTATCTAAGTAGAAATCTTAAATTATAGTATTAAATTTATATATAAAACTATTGATAATTATTCAAGTCTTTCAAGAGAAGAGTAAAATTAGGAAAAGAGTTGATAAAAGAACAGAAGAAAATAGGGAAAAAAAAAGATTCAACAACGATTTAGAACAGTGCTTTCAAAACATTTAGGTGCTTTCCTTATAAATATTGATAATTATTATTGGTTATTTACAAGAAGTCTTAAATGGAATGAAGGATATTATTGATGATATTTTATTAGTTGTTTATTACACAATTAATAAATTTTTATGAAAATAAGTAGTTATCAATAACTTAATAATTTAGCGAATTTTCTTCAACTCTATTTATTTAAGTAATAAATATTAGTTTTTGAGAACTTTTATATAAAAATCCAATGAAAAGAGTCTGAATATAGAGAATTAAATTTATATTTCCTAAAAAGTGCTATTTTAAATGGGCATATTTTATAAGCATATTCTTTAAAAAAAATGTATAAATTTACAGTTTATCCCATTCAACATGACTTCAATTAGGTAAAAGGAAAATTTCTACTAGAAGTATATAATATGCGAGTAAGTTCTCTTAGCTAATTCTTAAAGAAACATATTAATTTATTTCTTTTTATATTTTTTTTGAAAATTGTTGGTAATACAACTTGTAGTAAATTAGTAATCTCAATTAAATTTAAAGACCCCCCAGAAAAATATTTTCCAAATCATAATTTTTTTTACTAAATCAGAAATTTATTTTAGCACCTTTAACCATAATTAAAATAGGGATTAAAAAAGTAAAGATTATTTTTTCCGTTTTATGAATCGGATTTTAATTTTATATTACCATTAATTTATCATTCATATTTTCGTGAGATAAATATTGCCGTTAGATATATAATAAACAAGAAAATTATTTTTTGCAATATATTAAACGTTAAAATATGGTAACATGGTTCTTGGAGAAAAGAAAATACTCAATTAATAATATTTATATTAAACTTGAGTAGGTTGAAGATCTCTAGTCGGCAATATAATTACTCATAAACTGCAAAATAATTAAATAATTAAATCAAATTTGATTTTAAATAATCAATGAATCCTAATAATAAATGCGAAGTTAAAAAAGATAAGCGATATGCATTTAAATTTTATATTCTTTATGAATAAGTTTATAAAATATTTATCAATTCATAAATATATTTTGTATTTGAGATTTTTTGTGAAATGCTAAATAGTGATTGATTTTATAAATTACATATTAAAACGCTATAATCTATAATATATAATTCATTTTATTAATATAAATTATCAATCTTCTTTTTTTATATATAAAATATTAATAGTATGCTAATGGTGTCTCTTATAAGTGTGCGATTAAAGAGTGTAAAGCTTCGTACTCTATCAAGACGGGATGTTAAATAAAACTGTATTAAATTATTTAGAATTATATACAAAAAATAAATTTAAATTATCACTATACAATCCTTATCAATTTTATAATTAACTTTTAAATTAAATAAAAATTATTAAATTATCTATTTTATTAAATCTGAAAAATAACAAAATATTTATGAATTAATTATAATTAACTTTTAAAACCAAATTTAGAAAAAATTATTTAATTAGAAGATTTATTTATTATAAAATATATAATATGTACACTTTAAATTAAATGCTAAATCTACCTACCGTCTAAGATTAATTTGCTTGTTTATGCATAAATCCTCCTTATTGTAAAAAATATTTTTTAGCATATAATCAAATAAAGATTATATTGACTTTCTATCAGGAGTAAATGCGGTAGATCTAAAAAAAAATTGATTATTATATAGTTAATAATAATAATTAAAAAATAATTTAACTGATTTACACGTACAACACAGTCATTAGGTAAATTTCATTTATGTCATTGATATAGCTATAATACATCTGCCAAGCTTATGATGGAACTGAGGATTTTTGATTTATTAAGAATTTAATATTAAGTTCCTAAAATTATTTTTAACTAATATAATTAATTACATTTTGGTAAGCAGATACGAGTAGCAGAGGCAGAATGATGTAACATTCATTAGGACATAATAAAAATATCATTAATAAAAATTAATTTAATTTAAATTTGACAGGGATGTTTAGATAGATGAGTCCCTATGTAAGATAACAACTTTTTTATTACTTTTTAGGGGGTCATTCACCGATCGGACAAATTTTGTAAATAAAATATCTTCTAATAATTACTAATATTATTTATAAATAAATTAAATTCATCATTTTATTGTTAATTTTATAATTTAATTAAACAATCAAAAAAGTTGAAACCTTTGCTTTTAATATACATATTTTTTTGATATATTTTAAATGCCCTCAAGTGAAATGGCCGATATTTACGATCGCTAATAGTGGGTTGTGGGTATCAAGACTGTTGATGAACCCAGGGAGTTTTAATATTATAAACGTTTTAATAAAAACAATTATTTTATTTTCGATTGTTTTTCGTGGAAGATAGAACTACCGATACTCTTGAGCAAATTATAGAGAGTTGTTGTAACCCAGGAATAACTGTTTACCACGATTAATATTTTATTTTAAGATGGGTATCCAAGTTATAAACGAATTGCCTGAGACTCATAAATTATGTTATTTATTTTTAGTTGTTTTTATGCCTCGATATAAAGTCGGTGTGCACAAAACATGTAATAAATTAATATTGTATTTAATAAACATGTTACTGCTGAATAATTAAGGAGACAGGGAAATAATTTGTGTATTTAATTCTTTAATTAATGGCAATAATGCCAGCAGGACTTTTCGCATTTAATATAAAACATTATAATAAATATTTACTATTTATTGTTTTTTATCATTCTACATATATTGAATCACTCTGGGGACGACTTAAGTACTTCTATTAAATTATTTAATTTGATAAATTTTTAATTTACCAAGCATAACATTTATATAATTCACGTCCAAGCTAATCTCTAGAGATTAACTTAATATTTCAAATTCATTGAAATTTTAATAATGATTTATAATTAAACATATATATAATTTCGAGACCTTCCTGTACGAAGCGTCCTGGAGAGTGAACTATGATCAATGTAAAAGCTAAACATAAAAAGACTAATATATTACAGGCACTTTTAAGTTATTTTAAATTAACTTATAATTAAAATTAAAAAATTTATTTATAAAAGAGTAAATTGAATTTGAATTTGAAAGTTGTTATAATTAAATTTAAATTTGAATTGATTAGAAATTATTATTATTATTTGGTTGCTTGTTGATTTGTGATGGAAGCCCTTATATATATATATATTAGTACTAAGTGTGATAAATGACTAGCAACCAAATTTTAAAAGTGAGTATTTAAGACTTTTAATATAATTAATCAAAGTTAAAAATTATTCATTCTAGCTGTTGCACTGAGACTCCATGCATAAGACATAGCCCTACAAGAAGGACCACTACGAGCCGCCTCTGACCTCGCCCTCAGTGCAGCTGTCGCCCTCCGTGCTGCCGCCGGGGATGGACATTGAGCTGGGCGAAGAGCCTACGATGGGATGGTGGGAGCTGGCCCCGAAGATTGCATGTCTACTGTAAAGCATCTCCCTCAAAGAACACTCCATTCAAAGCTTCGTCAAGATCTTGAAGACCCTCTTCAACGAACACACAGTCAATCACCACTGGGTCCAAATTTAGAAGGAGATCGAACGCCATACTGGAAAGCAGAGCCTTGAGCTTGCATTGAGGACGCCAATCGAGAAAGAAGGGGACCCTATAGGAGCCTTAGATCCTGCGCTTGGTGATAAGAAGCAATCAGAGTCGTTAAAGGGCGTGCCCAAGGTTAGAGGTGGGAGCCCTATTTAATATAGACGTTAAAACTAAATCAAACAAACTACTATTAACAAACACATGTTCTCTTCACTCTAAATGGAATTCTCGTGAAAACCCAAAACTTGCCTCTATGGTTGCTGAAGCAAAAATGTGGATCCTCGCATTGGCTCCATCAATTCAGCTCTTCAGAGTAGTTGACCCAGAAGACCCTACAGTCTTCCTCGGATATGACTACTTCAGATTCTCAGACCAAACTGTAGGAGATGTTCCTTTAACTTCTTATGTTGCTATGACCTACTCTAAGTTATCTTCCGTCCTCATAGAAGACACAACTGCCTTCCCAGAAGCCGATGTTTAAGAACTTATTGACGAAAGCATCGTTTTTGTTTTCAGTCATGGATTAACTGGATAATTCGATTATCCAACAAACAACTTCATTAACAGCAATGTTGAAGATAATATCCTTGCAGAATTCATCATGAACAACTATGCTAACACTGCTCACACTGTGTCAAAGCTACAATTGGTCCTGCCGCACGGGCAGATATTCAAGATGATCAGGACACCTCTTCCACCCCACAGTAAGACTAATGGTACTTATATTTCTTATAGTAACAATGAGATTCCGCTGAGCCGCTTGCAGACCCCTTTGGAGGAAGGAGCCCGCCCGGCAGAGGAAAAGCACTACATCCACAGGGCAAGGGCACTCCCCAAGGGGTTTTGGGGCAACAACAGGGAAAGTATATCAGAGACCTGGCTGTGCAAATATCGCGCATGGACATGCGCTGGCTCCCACAGGCGTACCTGCGGGCATTAATAGCCGCCCTCAACCACCTGGGCCTCGAGAATGTCTGATTTGACGATGGAATTTTTGAAATCTGCAAGTCATTTGGGGGGAACACAAAGACCTTTTTCCAAATTCTGATGCTTGATTATCTCGGCCCACGCGACAGATGTCTGAGTCGGAACTTCCACCGTCGTGAGATAAACCCAGGTGGTTCGAGTGGTGCCACTGACCGCCCGCCAGGCTCGAATTTAACCCCCTAATCGACTGCAATACATTTTACAAAAACAACCTTCCTGCAAATAACAAAAGTAACCACCCCCATTCCCCAGAATTACTCGTCCCTTTTAGTGCAGAGTAGATGATGACACTAACTCAGGCAGATCGAGACAAAGCATCTCCGCTACATCAAAGAGGAGAGGGCCCGCGAGGCAAAGCGATTAAAGGCGTCAGAGACACAGAGTCAATACGTGAGCGTGGAGGAGTCCGAGTAGATCGAGCAGTTGCTTCAGACCAAGGAGAAGCTCGACCTAATCTTCAAGTACATTCAGGAGCTTGAGACACATGAGGAGCTGCCCAGATACGAGAAACTGATGAAGGCTACCAGGGCACCCCCCAACCATCAAGAGGCGGTGATCATGGCCTGGCACTGGCATATTGCGACACAGCCACGAGGAAACCTCCAGCACTTCAAGCAGGACCTCAAGGACGACTACAGGATGAAGCCCAAGGAATGGAACCAGCTCACCAAACATCAGAAGCTCCAGAAGAAGCAGGACATCTGCAGATCATGATCGACACCTCCGAGGACCAGATAGGCGATCATCTCAAGGTCTACACTGCCTGCCCGCTCCTACCCATCACCGTGCTCACCAGACTCATGAACGAAAGCACCAGTCGCGAGGTGCAGAAGCTCAAGTAGTGGCACACCGAGCACATCGCCCCCGTGGCCGCCAAGATCAGGTAGGGAAAGCAATCCCAGGAGTTCGTTGAATTTGTGGAGCCCCTAATCAAAGAGATTACCAGAGAGTTCAAAAAGTGAAGATTTAGTATTTGAGTAATTTAATTAATTAAAGCATTTGGTTTGTATTTGATTTTCATTTCTCCATATTTTCACAATCTTTTATATTATTTTATTAAAGTAATTGTAGAATTTACAATTAATTATATATATAAAGAACTTTTAAAACTGCTCTTGTATGATTTAACCATATTCTTTTTATCTTTTATATATTATTTATGTTTTATTTTTATTCCGATTATTTTTTCAGATAAAATAATCGGATTTTAAAATTCGAATAAAATTTTCTTCCCCACAAATACGAATTCTAGTACGGTAAGAAGATTCGGATTTCGTAAAAAAATTAATGATTCTGGAAATTATTTTTTGGGGGGTCTTTTAAAATAAATATGCTACTGTTTAATACTTAAATCAACACCATCAATTTTAGTCGTGATTAGACGTATCTGAGTGAGTTTACATAGCAATCCGTGACTTGGCAGTCGTGAAATAAGAGAACTCAGAAAAAAATCTCGCTACCACACAATTTGCCCCAAACCAAGATGCTTAACCAGATAACTCTGTAGAGCAGAGCTTGATGAGGTCCACTTGGTTGCAAGAATGGTGAAAAACGCTCACCAGTCATATTGCTGCTCAGAATTTAGTCTCTATTCTTTTTGCTGTTGTAGCCTCAGAACCTTAACCCGATTTGGGAGGAAAGTCCTTATCTTTGGCTTCTATTGTTCTCATCTTCTAACTTCGATCTCCTTCAACCTGCTACCTATTACCAAGAAACTGAATTATGGCTGGTAGCTTATCTAATGCAGGGACATTCTAGGACCCAAGCCCAATCAAGGAGTGTAGAAGCTGGCAGATTGAACCCCGCTGACTGGACCCTAATACAACGAACCCAGCAATCCTGCACCTTTACTCCGCTTACTCGACTCCTTTACCTCTATCCCTCAGCAAGCCTAAGTGTAGTAGGGAGCTCTGTTTGAAAACCCTATGTGAGATCGGTAACTCACTCAACAATTAACTTTCTAATTTAATAATATTGGTAAAAAACTTATTTTTAATATCAAAATATTATATTATATTATTTAGTAATAACAAAAGATGTTTTATTTGATAATGTTTTAATTAAATCAAATCTATTTTCATTTTTATATTTCTAAGGTAATACATTTGTTTTATTAATTATTGGTAAATATCAAAGCAATTGAAAATTCGATAATAAATTTAAGTCAAAATAATGGCGTGTGATAATATTTTTAATAATGCTTTGTTTAAAATATTGACATTTTTTTAACAAAAACTCAATTGTCTTACTTAACTATGATAATATTTTATATTGTGACTTTGTTTGAAGTCATATGTTGGACCACATCTTATAAAATGATCAAAACCAGGTTTCTACCTATTTTGAAATCAGAGATTCTGACTTGGATAAATAAAATCTCATCTGACTCACTTCGAGAGGCCCGATAAACACGGCTTTGTAGAAAAGATTTTTGAAAAACCTGGATCTGTGTAATTCCCGACCTTGAAGGATTACCAAAAGATGAGGTAGGCCAGGGACAAGGACGAGTGTCCAAAATCATCCCTTCATTAAATTGATGTTAAAATAGATTGATTCTGATTTGAACCATATTTATTTATGATAAATTACTTAATTGATATTATGAGCATTGTCTATTCTAAAAGAATTAGGGTAAATTAGCACATAAATTATGAATATTTTTATACTCTTATATACAATAATAAATTATTTCATCAATTTTTAAAACAATTAACAAAGTGAGTAACTTAAGGAATCCTATATAATTTAAGTCTAATGGCTTCAATAACAAATAACTTTCTATTTCATAAACAAAAATATTTTAATTATATTGATTAATTGTTGTTTTATTACTGATTTCAAAATATTTTGAATAATAATAATTTTTTTAATAAGTATAATTATATATCCAAAAATTATAGATTGAACTCTTCAGATATTAAGCCATCAATATAAGTTATTGATATAGTCATTAAAGCCCAGGTTCATAAAAATTTTAGCATCCTCCTGCTGCAGCTCATGACCAGTTTTGACATTTCTTGATTAGCTAGGTTTCACCAGCATCCCAAAAGTATTTAGTGTAATTTCAATTGTGATTGTCATTGTTCTATTATTGCTAGAAGACAATCTTATGTCCATTATTAAGTTTTATGATTGAAAATAGGAACCTTAGTTTAGTATTTTGAATTAGTGTTAGTTCCTTATAAATATTGAAGCTTCCTGAGTCAGCTACAGTAATGGGGAAGAGAAGAAATACTCCCTGCAGCATAAAACTTTTTGTTAGGTCTGGGTTATTATCAATATTTAAAACTGTGTTATGAGTTTAATAAGTAATTCTTAGATTACTCTTTTTCACTTGTTATAATTCTATTATTATTATTATTAGATATCTTTCATTTTTTTCATTAAAAAATAAAGCATTCTTTTATTTTTGAAATCTTCCTATTAAAATAGATGACACTTTTCTCAAAGTCATGAAATTAAAATTATAGAATAAGTTCCCTTTTCTTATACTTACTTTAATTATTTGTTGGTTGAGAGAATTTTTATTATTTTTTTGGGAAAAAGTCATGTATTTTAAGCATGTTTGAATATTTTTATTGTAATCTTAAATTATGGAAGAATAGTTTTTATTAGAATTCTGTTGAGTATTCCGATATTTAATTAATAAAAATGCAATTATCTTTATTATTTAATCACTAAATTTGTAATGACTCGATACTCCATGTTTATATCTAAATATCCTTCAAGTTAATAAAATATTAATGTCTAAAACTAATGTCTTTAATAATTGCAGCCTTATTATTATAGTTTAATTTTCCAAAGAGATAAACTTTAAATATTATATTAAAGAGATTTAAGTATATAATTTCTTAAAATTGAAGTTGTTATAATCGCAATTAAAAATTAAATTTATAACGAATAGAATAGGTCATAAAATAAATATGGTACTTAACTATATATATTGTTATTGCAAATTTAATATTAAAAGACCTTGAAAATAATATAACTTTTTTATGTAAATGCATTTTTAATGATAATTTTAATATGTAAAAGAATTAAAGAGATGGTAATCCATTGTGATTAAATTAAAAATAAATGGAATAGTTGATCTAAATTCAAGAACATTTATGCATTAGCTTTCGATGAATTGACAAAATAATACAAATGCATAATATCATAAAGGAAGAAATAATACAAAATAATTGTAAATGCTTAAAATATATATTTGTCATCCAGAAAATTATATAAAATAACTCTTTGTTAATATCAAATTTATCTCTAAAAAGATAAATTTTAATAAAGAATAACTTTTTCTTGTATTGTCTAAATTAAAATTATTAGTAAAAATAATAAATACAATGATATATTTGATATATATGTTATTTAAGGAGTATAATCAACTCGATAAAAATGTTTATAGCATCATACAATGTCTTTGGTTGGTAGACTCTACAATGTGTTCCTTCAGAAAATGAGCAATATCTACCATATCCAAGAGCAAACAATAGACATCATTATCAAGGAATAGTCTGTCTGGTGGTGCTAAAAGTATATTCTTCAGAAGTATAAAGCATGAATTTAACTTTTAATTTATTTTTCAAGAAATATTTATATTCTTATTTTGACTTCTTTATTATATATCATAGCTGCTTTTTCAAATTATTTATTCATTTAATATTTGTGTTTACATATTTTCGAAATGCTTTATATTCTATAATAAATTAACATTTTATAAATATAAATATTATATGTTTCATTATTTTAAATAAGTCTTATTAGTATTTAATATTTAAATATTGAATCAATTATTTTTACCTTTTCGAACATTAAAAATTTATAATTTTTAATTTGTTTTAATTGTATTTACCATGCAAAATTTAAAAAAATTTCAAAGTTTTATTATAAATTTAAAGTTATAAAATAGTATAAAATAATGCTCTATTCTTTTATTATTATTATAATATGATGTATCTATTAAATGAATAGAATATGTTAATTATCAGTCAAGTAATGTTATTTCTTGTTGCCATTAATTTATAGTTTAGTTTACTTAAAAAAATGATGAAGTATTTAAATCCTTTTGTATCTCTTTAATGCTCATGTACTACTACAAAACCTATGAAATATTTAGATATATTATTCTTTTAGTTAACTAATTTTATCTAAAATTTATTAATTAAAAAGATATCGAAATGTCCAACCTCATGACTTACTAGAATGAACATATAAGATAAAGTGTCAGGATTAATAATAATGTCAAAATATTCTAAAATATATACCAAATAATCTCTGAAATAGCTGAATGAGATAAATTTTCATTGGAAAACTACTGTTCATTGTATGAACAATTATCCAAAAAAAAATTAATCGATTTCTCCAAGATGATATTTCATATCATACTTTTAACTATTAGTATTCAAACTGAAGACTGCATTCCAAATAAACCATAAACATAAAAAGACCTACACAACTTAAAATCAATTGCATATAATATAATTCCAACAACTTACCAAAGAAAAACAAGTAGCACCGCACCGCCTTCGTTATAACCTTCTAGCGACATATTCTTGTTCCAAGCACAACAAAGCTATTTGAAGCAGCATGAGTCTAAGACGCAAACCATGAAAAATTGTTCATAGGAAACTAATTAAATGGTGATTGAGACATCCAATCAAACTTCAGACCTCCTTTAAGCATTTTAGACACAATCTCAGACTCTTAACAAGAAGTAGTCTCTGACTAAGAATAGGGAAGAAAATGACATCATTAACATTATAGATTGGTGTGTCATCAATAACCAAGCAGCAAAGAAAGGATTCAATTTTTATGACATGGAAAAATAAACTCCTACATAATAACATATAATTTAAGAATTCAATCAGGCAATATATTAACCAAATATAACTTTTAAATAAAAGCATTAAATTTCAAGTGACGTACCTATGAGAGATGTCAACTCTATTTCCATTGGTAATTATTAGCAGTAGAAGACCATGAAGCCAGAGTTTCCATAGGCCTGAGAGCAATTAATCGAATGCATAGAACTGTATTAGAGCTAAGAATTAAAGTTGCATAAACACAACTATTCAAGTTTGTACTTGATATAGCCCAATCCACAAAAAAGCATTAAATGCAAAGTAGATAATCAACTACCTTTAATACAAAAAGCTGACTTCACCTATGGCAATGAAGAATAAAAAAAATACTAAAACATTAGCCGAAGCAACACAACATAAGTGTTTAAATCATTGCTATCAATTATACTATTAACAAGTAAAATGAGCTCTCAATCAAAAGAAAAAATCGACAAGAATACGAGTTAATCTCGAACATAGTACAGTCTAGATCCAAAGTGCCAACCAAGCTAGCTGTGTTCATTAAGAAGGATCTCATCCAATTAATCTCCATTAATTTTTATTCTTATTTAGTAGTTAATGTCTTTTAATTTGAAATATTAAAATTAACCTATGATACTCCATAGAACCTAAATAATAGATGACGAAATCATAATACCAAAACCAGGAATGAAACACAATTGAAACAACATAAGATCAATTAATCCAAGAATCCAAAAGAAGAGAAAAAAACTCTAGAAAAATAGAGATTGAGCCTAAAATTCCCCTGAAAATAGGGAACATGGAAAGAATTTTTTATTTAAAAATAAATATTATTCAGTATTCCTCGAGAGTTTGATATGATTTAATAGTAATTATTATAAATATATTAATCAAACTTTTATTAAATTGAATTACCAAACTTTATTAGTAACCCATCAAATTACAAAATTAAGAAATATAAATAAAGTTACAGATTAACATAATTAATCAGTAATTCAGCAAATCAGTTAATATTAATAAGTCTATGTAATAAAACTTGATTGTATAGATTTATAATTCTGCAATTAAATGGAGGGCAAATTATTAATAATTATCTATCAAATAAATTGGGTTTTTCATACGTTTATTGTAATTTTACAAGTAAATAGCAGATAAAACACTAAAAGTAAGGAATGTGTCCTTAATCATGCAAAATTCTTTTACTAAAGTAATAGCAGTCATTATGATGAAATTATAGAATATGGAATCGCAAGGAACACCAGCTAATTCAACCAATATAGAATTTCCGGGTGACACAACTGAAATAATTTAGTGTAAAAGTCAATCAAATAACTTGATAATTAAGCCATTAAAGAAAGAGATTTAACTTCACAGGTCAAAACTGACAACAAAACTATATTTTAAATGAATTTATTGCTATGAGCATTTTGGATGTTGTTTTTTTTTGCAATCTCAGCAGAATTCAATTAATAGTATATAATCTCATTTAAAATCTAAAATATTCAACTTATTTTAAAAATATAAAGAATTTAAGATCTTTAACAACTCATTTTATTAAAATTAATACATTATATAAGCAAGTGTTTATGATTATAAAACTCGAGAATTTCAGATAATTTAATTGTATTGTTGGTAGATTAAAACAATGATTTTGATTTTTTAGTAAATTTAATTGATAAATTAATATTAATTTTGCTTCCGTTCTAATAATAATTTGACGTTATAACTCTGAATTGTTGCTTTAATTTATATTAGAAATACAAAGAAAGCAAAATTTTATATAATAGATACAGATGAAATTGTGAGATTTATATTAATTAATCTTAAAACAAAGAATTATCTGTGTTAGTAATAGGAATGTCAATCAATAACAATTAACAATATTAATATAAATTCAACCTAAATAAATGATGAAACATAATAATATTGATGTTTTATTTGTTTTGTATCTTTATTAGGTTCTATAAAGACTAAAACCATAAAATTTTGCTATATATATAAGTTTCAAGTCCTTTTAATTAATAAAAATATTCTCTCTTCTCAAATGAGTCTTTCATCCTCTTCGTTATCTCATTCCTCTGTCCGATTAAATGCTCTCTCATACTTTACTTTCTTTGTTTTTCTCCTATTTTTGCTCACTTTCTTGAATTTAAGTTTAAATCTGATATCTTTATATAATGTAACAGTTCTCCATAATTAATTTAATAAATCTTACTCCAATAGTAATGAGCTGAAGTATATTATAATTAATAATATTATTAAGTTTTTTAATTTAATTAAAAAGGATCACTATTACTTTTAGGTTATTGTATGAATTAGCGTCAATACTAATGAATAAGCGCTCTTTAACTGTAATATTTAGCAAAAACTGCAGACAAATATAATAGTATATATTAATATACTGGGAAATTAAATATTTCAGTTTTTTCTATTTATAATTTATAATTAATTGTAGAAAGCAATTGAATAATCCGGAATTTTATTTTATAATTTTATTCACAATTATTCATAAGTATATGAGTTATCAAGTCTGCGAAAATATATAAAATAAAATATCATTGAATATTGAACAACTTTACACTATTTAATTATAAATATTATCCAGTTACAAAAACATTCACAATTTTCATTATATAAATAAATAATTAAAGCAAATCCAGAAAATATGCCGTACATGATGGCCTTAAAAGCCTTAATCAAGGGAAAGTTAGTAGTCTCCATAGTTTAGTTCAGCATGTAATTATGCTCTGATCCTAACAATAATATTTGGGGTTCCAAAGATTGAATTAATAGATTCACTATAAACTAAACTATGACTGAGTAAAATAAACCATAGGAGTGAAGAAAGATCAAGAAATCTAGATCTATCAAAGCCTCTCTTCAAATACCCATCTAAATAGAATCCATAAAAAAGATTAGAAATTAAAACAGAATAGCATACAGATCAAATCAGATGTCGAATTTGCAAATCTAAGTAGGTTTTGAGATAAAGGCTTATTATAGCTATACATATAATAAAATTAACTAATTTAATATGGTAAGAATAGCAAGTAAAAATAAGAAAAGGTGTGCCTTAAGAGGGTAAAAGACCTTTAAACTTCTTGTTCCAGACTGATATCTCTAATAAAACATGAATACAAGCATAATATCAAGATCTGGAAAACATGTTAAAATAAATGCAAATAATATATAATTTTCTTTTCGATTTGGGTGGCCAGGAAGGAAGAGAATACTACAAATTCTTCGGACTAATCAAAGATGATGATAAATATGAAGACATTAGCGCCTAAGTTTCATCTGAAAAATATTAATGAGCTCTTGAACATATTCAGAAATTTTAATACCTTAACCTCAATTCACCGGAAATTATTATTTGAAGAAGCGAAATGATAACTACATTCCTATGAGATTAAAATGTGATGACTATATATATCATCATGAATACCAGTTATTTGTGTTCTCCAAAGTTTAAAATAGGCTGATACCATATCGGGTACTACTAATGTAAATCTTAAAGAGAAAAGAATTAACATCTATATCATCAAAATGGCTTAGATTATACAATAAATCTCAATTTTAAAAAGATATTAAATAAATATAGGAGTATTATAAAGGCTCTAAACTCATTAAAATCAGAAAAAGATTGTATTTTTAAGTTCTTCAAAATGTGGTATCGGCTTGTTAATTTCACAAGTTTTGCTTCGGTGAGTAGAAAACAAAGAACATTTCTCATGATATATCTAAAATGTTAGCTAGACACATTCCAAACTGACTCTCAGTAAAGCTAATTTCAAAAATTAAAGATTTTTGATTAAAATAAAATATTTTCAAAGGAGGATTGTTAGCAAACAAACACCCAATATATATATTGGTATTGACTAGAAAGAACTAATATATTGAAGACTTTTTAAAAGAGAAAGAAAAATTTTGACAGCAACTCAGATATCACTGAGTCAATTGAAAGTGAAATGAATCTTGTCAGGATTCAACTAAGATACTTCTAATATAACTAAGAAGAACATTTTGGAGATTTATAATAGAATAAACCCTTAAATTGTAATTAATATTTGGGAGTGGGCTCTAATCCTTCAATGAGGATGAATTACTTTTATTACTATTATATAATTTGTTTATTTTTAATTATTTATAATATACTTTATATTAAGTCTGATAATTTTAAAAATATATAAAGCAATTAAACTATTATTCAGAGCTAGTCACTTAAAAATAACTATCACATAAATTTATTTATGGTTTTTTATTAAATAAATAAATTTTAATTCATGAATTAGGCTTAAAAAAATGAATAATAAGTTACATATTATAAAAAATTATAAAATTAAAATTATATAGGTAAAATGTATTGATATTTCTAAATATCTAAATGTAAAACGATCTAGAAAGACTAGGATATATTTAGCACGATTGCTGTATAATTAATTTAATTAAAGAAGAATAATCTATTTGACGTTAATAATAAACAAAATAGTAAATTCTGAATAATATTTATTCACTGCTATAGCTGCTTTCGATTTAATAAAACATCTTTAAAATTTAATTTTATAGATGTTTAGCTAAAAAAAATGTTGTTGATGAAGTGGAACAAAGTATAACTGTGAGAAAAGACAATATGGAATGATGGTGATATTTATAGTAGCTTCTGTTCTATTATTGTTTATTATTTTTGAATTTAAATTCATTTAATTGCAATATAATTATAACATTATTTACTATGCCCATGAATATTCTTTTTACCAGCTCTCTAGAATATCAGAGTTAAAGAATTTGAGAAGTTTGACGAACTAGATTGGTGTTTCTTATTCTGTAGTTATCTATAATCATCAATGTTAGATATGCAGTTGAGTTTTGTTAACATTGATGAAATTAAATATATCTAATTTTAATTGCTTTTGAAAATCCTTTAACTTAATAGTGTTAATTTAGTTGTGTTTATCCAAATTGCTATATACAATCCTCTGGCATCAAATTAGTCTTATTAGGCTGCTTTAGAGATGGTCAACACAGTTAATAGATTGAAACAAACTCAACTTATGTTTTAATTTTTTTTATATTATAGATCTACATTATAAAATTAAATAATATTTAAATCTAATAAATATTATATATTAAAGTAATCTCTTCGACATCCTTATCGTTGAAGGTTTAAGTGGCAGGATAAGCCTACTTTTGTTCTTCGATAAACTGATTAACTTAACTGTAGCAAGTTAATTAACTTAAATCATCTTTGCTGGAGTCAGTTTAGTCGCACTCTTCGTGGACTTGGTACTCTTCATGTGAACTTCTGTTTGCTTTGTCTTTATTTCAATAAAGACAATAAAGCCAGTATTGTTAGTGTAGAATAGAGCGACAAATGTGTCTACTTAATGCCTAATAAAAATAATAAACATAAAATAATATATAAAAGTAGTAATAATTTTTAGATTTGTCAATCTCTTTTGAGAAGTAGCGAGGTAGGTTAGAGTATCAACAGCCTACAACTCTTATAAAAACAGGTTTATTTACATTGTTTTGGGGATT
This sequence comes from Oxytricha trifallax, assembly GCA_000711775.1. Taxonomy (NCBI): domain Eukaryota; phylum Ciliophora; class Spirotrichea; order Sporadotrichida; family Oxytrichidae; genus Oxytricha; species Oxytricha trifallax. The sequence continues at coordinate 18,118 of ARYC01002214.1, forward strand.
AAGAACATATAATTTAAAGTTAATAGTCTGTTAACGTTATTAGAATAGTTGTTATGTTGTTATTTAATTAACTCTTCAAAATCTCTTAGGAATTTATACTTTTTTAGGTGCAGTAAGAACAGGTTTATAATAATAATAATAATAATAATAATAATAATTAACTCGCATCGAGGGGTCAAAGCCCCCCTGAGCATATCAATTATGAAGGAACTCAGTTCCTTTGGTTGTTTCTTTTCTTTTTGTTGTTTTTTCTGGGTTTCTTTGGTTGTCTTTGTTTATTGTTGGGTTTTCTACCAGTGAATTAGTTTTGCCTTCTTCTGTCTTGTCTTAAGATGGTGACGAAATCGTCACCTACGTGTTTATATTTAATGGGTGATTAGACTTATAAGATTTTAACAGAGAATTTAATAAGACCAAGAGAGATAAAAGATTTGAAGCTTTCCTTCATAAAGAAAACGATGTCAGTAGAGAGGTTCTTGGAAAAGTTCCAAGGAGTTTTAAATCTAATAGTGTTTGTGTTAAGCATGTGGTCTTGGTCTGTATCGCAGTACATAATTACATCTTAGTTGTAGGACCTAAGCTTGTCAATGGTTTTAAGAAAGGTTCTGATTTGCTTAGGAGTACTGTCGTCATTAGCTATGGTATGCTAAGCTTTGGTGTCTCTTTCAAGGATGTCTTCGATCTATTCGAAGTAGTAGGCGATTGTGTTAGCTAGTCCTTGAGTTGCTGATTGAATTCTAAGGGAGACAATTTGTTCTTTAAGCTCTAGGGCTTTAAAGAGAGTTCTGGCTGAGACTTTGGTGCCTTTGATGGCTTCGTCGACTAGGGATTTGAATGCTAGGTCTGTCTTAGTTGAGTAGTAGTCTGGAAGGTCTTTGAACTTAACCGAAGATTTGTCATTCATTTGGGCGTCTCTGTGTTCACTCATATTTAATAGTGATTAATATTTTATTATTAATTAGGAATCTTGTTTAAATTATTCTTTAAATTTTTCCTAGTCAGAAATCTTATTAAAGGGTGATTCCTCAATAAGGATTAAGGGTTCCTATTAAATAGGAAGCTTGATTGATGACGCATTAGAGTGCGTCAGAGATTGTTCACCTCCTTCATAGAAGGAGATGTCGGCTTCAGAGTCATAGTCTAGTGAGCTAGACTTGTCTATTGGCGCTTAAAGGATGGCGCATTGGGAAGCTAAGAACTCCTGCTCTTCCTGCATGAACTGTTAGTTAAGGTTCTAAAGTTCTTGATGAGTGAACTTGTTATGGAACTATGTGAGTTCGCTAGTAAGTTGGAAATCGATTTTGGTGTTAGTGGGGGAGGAAGGCTTTGGAATGAACTCCGGTGAGGAGGAGTTGAGGTTTCCAAAATCAGTAGCTGGCTATTAGGTTTTAGGAATCCATTTGTTGTAAACCTGGACTAAGTAGAGTGATTAGGCTAAGAGTTCTAACCAATTAGCAATGTAGTGGTTGTTCTGGTTGTGGGCTCTGATTTTGGCTTCATTTCTAAGTTTGAAGATGAGGGACGGGTTGATCTAAGCGACTTTTTTGGCTATGTAGATAACTTTCTGGATTGTGAGATGTCCCCAATCGTTGTTCATAGACTCTGAGATGATGGTATCGATGATGTCTTTGAGTCTGGATCCTCGATGAGGGTTTGAATGAAGTTCTTTGTGTAGGTCGAGAAGTTGGGCATTTCGCTCTTATGTTCCACTAACTTTGATTATAATTTAATAATAGAACAGGTTTATTATAGGAAAGCCTTTTCTAATGAGTTTATAAATATTAAAAGTGATAGTTTCAAGGATTTAAAGTCACCATTAAGACTTTATAAGCATTAAATGTTTAACTACAAATCATGCTTAGTTAATATAATACTTTATAAATATAAATAATTTTAAATGTTGACTATTATTGTGTTTTTACCAATACAGTGATAGTTATTCATATTTTAATTATTAATTAGTGAGCGAAGAGGGAATATGGAACATCTCTAAAAAGTTCAGGTGCTGATGGAGTGAGGTGCAGGGAACATGGCCCCTCGAGCAAGCAAACCTACTATACTGCTTAAGACATAAAGTTGGCTCGAATGTGCCAGACACCTCAACTACAAGGTGGGACTGAGACTAAAGTGATTGTCAATTCAATAAGATGCATGGAACTGGAACCTTAACTAGTGACGATGTTGACAATGTAAGCAGCAAGCAAATCAACTATATCAGACTGCAGTATGGAGACTCATGATGAAGATAAAGACTTCTTGAAATTATTGAAGCAATATCTCTCTAACATCAATATCAAAGTTAAATTCTCTCTCAACGATATTGTGAATAATATTCAGAACTATCGAATACACTGCAGTGCAGAGCTCGCCAGACCCTGTAGACTAATTAAACATCTAATACCTACTTACTAAACTTAGGTTTTAAAAAATGTATTTAATATAGCTCACTAATTAATAATGGTTAATATATAATGTCTATAAATTTTGATATCTAGAATTTAATATACCTAAAGTCACTGACTTATGCACACTTTATAATAGAAATACTATAATAATAATAGTTAATAATGAGAAATTAAAAATTAAGAAATTGAAGTTGATGAAATGGAGTAAATTGATTATTTAAATTTTTAAGCAATATTTAATTTTTTTAGAATTTTTATATTTAACATGAAGAGCACTGACTGATACATACTTATTAAAGGACAAAAAGAGGAGAGGAAAACTAGTATTCTTGAGTTGATGGTAAAAGATATAAAGAAGATTGTATAAATGGAAGTTATTTATGTTTCATTTTAATAAATTAAAATCAGATTTATATCTGTAGAATAAATCACTAAACATTAAATGGAAGATTAGTAAATATTAGCTTAAGTGATAAAAACTATAAATCTCAGGTCAATAATAACTCACAATGAATTTAAAGACATAGTCGATATTTATTTTACTGGAAATTCAAAGTTTAAAATATTCAATTTCCACTCAACCTCTGTTAGCTTTAAGTAAATTGTATGAAAAGAAAAATTGATGAAGATTGTGTAGAAGTTAATATACTTTAAAGTCGTGAAGAGAGAGTAAGTGGTCGAACTAAATTATCTTTACTATTGACAATGAAAAAAAATGTTTAAATAATTACTGCTGTAAATTCAAACTTAATTATTTTTGTTAAGAATATAATCTCAATATAAATAAAAACCAGTACTAATAACATTAACATTGAGCTAAATTATAAGAGAATAGAGAAACTTTCTCTAGTATTCTATGTATTTTCTAATAAAACTTTTTTTTATAACAAATACTTTTAGTACTCCAACAAAATGATTTATTATACAGAGCAGAAAGAGCTGTGAGAAAAGGAAAACATGTACCCCACTAAGAAAAACTACATGATTTGTGAATAATCGGATTATTGTAAATTCAAATATATAATGGTCATTAAAATTATCCGGCAAGATGCAGTTCCATAAAGGTTTTGCGGATTCATACTTATATTTGAGTTAATGAAATAGACTATATAAATATATAAAGAGAATAATTAAAGATATTTATAGTGTTTAAGTTAATAAGTATAGTTATTGATATAGTAATAATAATTAATAAAAAATGGTTTTTATTAAAAAATATATTGATTGCAAGTGTTATTGTTGCTTGAACATGAAGCTCAAAATGAACATTACTTGGTAGTACGACCTGTCAATCAACATTACATTGGAAAAAAGAGTTGAGGAAAATACAGATTTGCTAATTTCTGTAAGACCATTACATGTGTCTTCTTCTAAATGATCGCCATAGAGCACCATTGGATTTGGATGAACCAGCACCTATGTGAATATCACTTGTAAGTCCGAAAATACTTTAGACACTTTGGGCGGTTGGGTTGGCCATGATAGCTTTTGTCAAACAGCATTTCATGTAGTGCTGAGCTAGATGCTGTAGCTCTATTAGAACTGAGACTTTTTTTTATTAACGCCATGACGGAAAGAGTAGGATTGATAGTAAGTCTTGTAATCACTGAAACCTAAACATAGCTAAACAACTACTCTCATGGCATTTATTTGTGCTTCCGCTAGGTTGAAGCCGTCATCAAGGAGATCTGAAGTTCCTTGTGCTGGAAAATCCATTAGTTAAAAGTCGACGATTCTAGGGCAAACATTGAAGTGAATCAGGATTCTTCTGATTCCTTATTAGTAAGATAACTACAATTAAATTAAAATCCTTTAGATTATATTGAGAATCCGCCTAACCACGCTACACTATAACATAAAGGAAAGCGTGCGTCAATGCAACTAGATGAAACCATCTAATTGGAAAATACACATCAGATATTGAACCACGCAAGAATATACAAGGGAAAAACGCCTGGGTAAAAGTAATGGGATCTTTTTAAGAAATCTTGATGATCGATTATCTCTGCTCCCTGAGTAGATGTCTGAGTCGGACATTATACCGTCGTGAGATTGTATTTACTGCGTCGAGTGATTCTCTTGATCGTCCACCACTCCAGTCTATTCCTTTCATTTCGATTGCAAAACTGAGAGTACGGAATTGTCTGAATAATTTAGCTGCTAAATTTGAAGAGATTTATAAGGAATTCTATTTTGACTAAATTTCAGACAAAATTTAATATTTTGAGGGGAGGTGTGATTAAGCAGGATTCGCAGTCACAATGAGTGAAGTATATTGAAGGTATATAAAAAGCTGTATAAATATTAAGATATCTTTTCCCTATTTTTCCCAATTATAATAAAATAAACATTAATCATTCAATTGGATCACAATTATACATTTTAATTCTATTTTTAAGATATAAAATATTGATTTAAAAAAGCAAAATAATCTAAATATTTTTATTTAAACCATTTGAAATTAATGAAAGGTAAACTACTCATGCAAAAGCAAAAATGCTGTTTAACTCTTATCAAAATGTGCAGTTATATAATGATAATACTTAACCCCTATATATAGTTCATATAATTTGTGAGTCTAAAACTATGTTTTTATGCAAATAATTATTATCTATTAATAATTTGATGTCATTTGTAGACTCATTAATGTATTGCAGATGTAATTATATTTTTAAGTTTATTAGATATTGAAATAAAGTTGATAAGGAGAAACTTAAAGATATGTCTAGTGATTAATTTAATTGGTAGTTATTAGTTCTCAATAAAAAATTGATGTAATTAAAATTATATTAAATATACAAAATTATTTGCAATAAAACAATAATGCATGATCAGAAATTTTAATTAGAGAGGTAATTCAAATTGATAATTTAAGCTCTTTCCTGTCACCAAATATTCATCAAGAAGAATGAATTAGAAATAATTCATAAAACACAATTTATGAATTATTTTACTTGAAACGAGCTGTCCTATATAATTATTTTAAGATAGCCACATTACATTTAGGCTTTACAAAATACAGGTAAATAAATCCTACAATTGAATGAGTATTACCAAATATCAAACACTATCAAAGATGAATACGATTAATAGAAATTATATGAATAATTAACTTTAAAACAAAACTGTATTACCAGATAAACTCTAAATGAAATATTAATTAAAAATAGGATGAAGTTTGTTAATGAAGTCTATAAGATATATGGAGAGAGAGATTGAGACTAACGAAAAATTAAGAAAAGCAATAGAAATTCTCATTTATTATATAAATAAAAGAATCTTATAAATGAGACTTTAGAGTATAAATGCTACTCAATCAAGAAAATCTTCGACTATAAAGAAAGCTAGTAGCATAAAAATGATGAAATAACGGCTAAATAGAACATAGGATGGATTATTAATAGAGATCTAAAAGTCAGATACTGTCAGTTGTCAGTGCTAATCTACTTCTAATTTCATTTCTTGAATAGAATATTTTTAAAAAAGTTGAATTTAAATGACTTTGGAATAATTAAACCTACTAAATAATATATAATTAAAGGTTTATCAAACAAAGAAATATCCTTGAATTTTATGATAATAATTGAGAAAGTTAGTAAGCTTTATAATTTAATAATTATCTTTTGAACAAATATAATTCTTAATAGAACAGAACATGAATACTGTGAAAAATAATATCAATCAGATACAATAACTTATAAGCATAATAATTTGATATGTTTTTATAAGAAATTATGTAAATATACTCTTAAATAACAAATAAAAAGGTCCTTTAACAGTCAGCTTCCTTAACTCTTAAGTTATAATCACACCTGTAATTATGGATTTGGATGAAGTTCATCATTTTTGCGAAGTATAAACTTATTTAATATAAAATCTAAATATATTTCCAAATCTTAGAAATCACAATAGTAAATATTTACTTATATATAACCGGCAATAGAATGATTCAAAAATTATTTATGAGCAAAAATGATGAGTATCCTGACAAAGATAATTCGTTAATTATTTCAACTCAGTTGCTAGCTCTATATTAAAATTAAATAATGTTTTAGAATTTCTAAATAGCGAAAGCTTCAAAGTAAAGAAATAAGCTAGACTCAAAACCCCAAAACCCTTCAGTAGTTTGATTGAATTTTTGATTGATAAAAGGCTTCAATTAATACATATTTTATTAGGGTTTTAAAAGGGTTTATGTAGGGGTTTATAGTTTAAATATTAGTAATTTAAGTGAGTATAGTAAGCGATTTTTTAAAATATTTCAAACGAACATAAGCTTATAGTCATGTGGCAGTTCTCTGAATTTTATCTTTCTAAGTTGATGTTTGATTGTATCTAATTCTCGTAGCTTGGCTTGATGATAGTTGAATATGCAAACTCTCTTAGACCTCCATTAATCTTTTATTTATCTAAATATAGCTTGAGTCTTTACTTAGAATCTCTCTCTCACTCTTGCAGCTAAAGTAATCGTTTCTAGGCATGTCGCTCTCTATTATTATTAATGCTAGTGCCCAGATATCCCAAGAAGTGTCTTCGTCTCTAAAATCTTCTTTTTCTGGGGAATATCCAGGAGTACCGTATTTATTTCCTAATGCAGAGGCTTGCACTCTTTGAGCTCTGTTGAAATCAATAATATAAACTCTAAGAGGTTGAAAGTTCATCATGATGTTTTCTGGGTTTAAGTCTCTATGAACATAACTAAGCTTGTGAAGCTCTTCAATCCTCTCAACTATTTGCGGCACGATCTAGCCAATTTATCTTTGCCATCTTATATCAGAGAAAAACTTCTGTAAGTCATTTCGAGGAGAGGAAGTCTAAATGCCACATGATCTTTTCCAAGTAAAATGGCATCAAGCTATATGATATGCCTGCACTCATTTAACTTTGCCTTTTAAAGAGCATAATACCCATTAGCGAATTTGCATTTAGAACTTGTCATCATCAAGGAAGTAATTGAAAGGATATATATTTATAGGCATATTAGTCATCAGTTATGACTCTCTTCTCTACTTTATCCTCAAGAGTGAGATAACTTTCAAGGCAAAAAACTATGTCAATAATTTTTAATATAGGAATCTTCATCGCCTCAATTTTTACCAAGATTTTATTAATCTCAGAGACAGAAAAGTTCTTGACTGCTTTCTTCATCTTAACTTACCTCTGTACCTCAATTCTAAGTGACTCGAGAGGATTTTTTTACCTTCATTTTTATAGGAACTATTTTCCTGTTGGTTCGTGAATAAACACAAAACTTTAATTGTGCTTCTTCTTTAAGTGCACTTTAAGGTCTCTTGTATGAGAATATGGCTTCTCACAGAACTCACAGATATACTTCCATCCTTCTTTTAATGGTTGGGATATAATCTAGGCATATCGTTGTGTATATCTCTCAAGTGTTTCTTGTAAGTTGACTTGAAGAGGAAAATTTTATTGCATTCTTTGCATTAATAATCAACTTTGTCTAGTAAAATTTAATGCTATATGGCGAGTTGTTTAACCTCCTCCTCATTTTGCTCTTTCTCTTTGATGACTTTCGTATTAATTTATATTTGAATCTCAAAGCTAATATGGTCAAAGTTGTCATAAATAGGCTCCCATTGAGTAGAAGCGTCTCTGGTCTTTATTTTTTTTGGTTGCTGAAATGATAATTTTTCTTGACTTAACTCAAGTAATGCCGCTCTTCTCTAAAGGTTAGCGCTCATTTTAGTTTGCTGATATATTATTATTAAAATGATAAAATTCACCTAGTATACTATATGACAAGAATATAAGACACTCTGGTAAATTCTTCGCTGAAAGGTAAGAAAATAAAATAACCATAAAAACTGTAAGTTGACATATTTTATGAGTATATTTTACATTTTAGTAAATTAAAATGCTCCTAAAGAAGTTTTGTATCTCTAGGAAGTCCTCATAATCAAGCTTGAACTTATTTTGGAGGTAAAGTTATTAACCATTTTTAATTTAATATGCTCTTTATTAAGATTTAACCTTAAAGTTCAATTCCTAATAAAGTTTGAACATAATTTGGATGCCTGCTAAAATAATTAAACATTATTATGAGCAATTTAATGGAGAAAGTTTGATAATAATGGAAATCAATCTGAGAAACTTGAAGCAAGTTTTTTAATGCTTCTCCGCTTATCTTTTCAAAGGCTGACTTCCAATATGACCTCCCTATTTAATAGTAAGATTTTAATAAACTTAGAATGGATATCCATAATTTTAAATTTCAATAACATTTCTAGAAAGAGAAAGCAAGATAGAGTATTAGAATGATGCAATGAAGAGAATTTCATCTCAAGATATAATAGGAGAATTTCGAAGTAAAGAGCACCTTTACAGATACTTGGTATAGTAGGGTAAATTTTTATCTATAACAAACTTAATTGCTTATGTTGGATTGTTCTTGCCAACTCATGAGGGAAATAAATCTCATTATTAAAAGCCTTACTTAGTGAAAATAAAAAATCTTTTAAATCTAATTAAAAAAATTAGGATGATTGAGATTCTTAACTACCCACAAATCTCAGTGACAACCTCTATGATGATGCTATGAGTGATCCAGATATTGCTCTCTACCTTCCATCAAAGTTGCAGCTCTCAAATAAGTTGGCAGAGAGAAACTTCTTCTTTGGTGTTCTTGGAACTCTGAAACCTGAGTACTTAAATGAAGTAATTTAAGAAGCTCACAAGAGACGCTATAGAATTTCTCCAAAAGAAAGAGAGAAGCAAGGAATTAAATCAGTGAAACCTGGCTTTAGGAACTGCAGAATCATTTATTCATCTCAGTAAGCTTAGTCTTCTAAAATTATAGAAAAACCTGGTACTGCTATATACTTGATAAAAGAGCGTAGCAAATTAAACAGAGGGAGAAAGTCTTAAATAAAGCATGAACTGAGTAAGAGACCCTACAGAGATTTTTATAAAAGCTAGACGATATGAACATAGATGCAGGAGCTGGCACTAAGAGAAGAAACATAGGCCCAAAAAAGCCTTAAGAGAAAGAAAGAGAAGCCAACTCCCTTTAAGGCTAATTTAATAAGTGAAATTATTCATTCGTTTAAATCTAAAACTTATTTATAAATAAAATATCTCCCTTCTCTTGCGCACACTTTATCTTTTTCATCGCTGACTCTCTTAGCAGCATTTTTAATAAAGTCTACTATATCTATTTTCAAGTCGTGCATCAAGTGATAGAGTAGAAGTTTCTTGTAGTGGCCTTTCAATAACTCCCAATACAATTCAATTCCATTAAACTGAGGGCTGTAATGTACGTTAAATACAGGTGTTATGTTTAGTCTTTCATATTCCTTCCTTGAGTCTTTAGTTTTATGAACTGATAAGTTATCAACAAACAGAATGACCAGAAACTCGATTATACTCACTTAAATTACTAATATTTAAACATTAAACCACTACATAAACCCTAATAATACCCTAATAAAGTATTCTTTAATTGCAGCTTTTTTTCATTCAAAAACTCAATCAATCTACTGAAGGGGTTTTTTTGGTTTTTATTGGTCTGTATATAATAATAAATTAAGAAATGGAAAAAGGCGGGGACTAGATGGATGCAGGAAAACCATAAAGAGAAGTGCGAAGAATACTACCAGTCTATTCAGAAAATCAAAACTCCAACAAAACAATAAACCAAAAATCATCAAGACACTTGAAAGTTCGAATGTGAACTCGAATATTTAAAAAATCTACAACCATAATGTCCAAATCTAATAATAATAAAAAAGTTACAAGGATTTAGACAATTTTAGCGTAAAGCTTAATAACGGCCGGCAACTTAATTCTACCAACCACAGAGAGAAAATGAAGGATGGGTTAAAAGAACCAAAAGATTTCAGAAAACTAACGCAGCAAAAGGAGAGAACAAACCATCGACAGTAAGAGATTGATAGCTCTGCTATACATCGAGCTAAGTATATGCCTACAGAATGTGAGAAGAATGAACTCCAATATCAAGCAAGACAAGCTAAAGAGGAAAATCGAATAAAAACAACCAGACTTTATTGGACTAATAGAAACTAAGCTTACAAGGTTGATAGGAATCAACAACAAGAACATAGCTCAAACTCAGTTGGCGAGGAATGGATGAGTGCTGGTGCTAAATAATGGGAAATTCCCTATTAATACAATAAAGACAGTAAAGTAATATATTGTATGGACCATACTAATTGTGGGAGGCTTCTCATTACAAATCATTACAGCTTACATCCCCCTATTGTAACAACATAATCAAAGAACTTCAGAACAGATTAATCTATATGATAAGATCCCTAAAACATATGTGTTAAAAATAATGAATTATCGTCATCGGCGAATTCTATTTTCACATTAAAGAGTTAGGCAAAAGACTTAATAAGGAAGACCATAAATAGTATATTCCAATAGGAGTGGAAACTCATACATAGGGGAATCAACTTGATTAAATATTCTCTAACGTAGAAACAGCTAGTTGGGAAACTTGTTAACTAGTAATTATAATTTATAATAAGTAATATATTAATTAATCTTAAAACTTAATATAGCAAAAAGTATTCGTATTGATCAGACGCAGGTGGACAGGGACCACTCACATAAAATGTAAGTTAAAAAAACATATCTTTAATTTTTTTTATAGTAGTCTTTACCTGGTAAGACCACAAGTACAGCTGGACTGGTGCTTCGCAGGGACACAGGGATGACGATGAAGATGAGGAAGAATAGCACTAATCAGAGAGATTTCCATTTTTGATTTTAATAATAAGTATTAGTATTAATGTGATTAGAATAATTAATAAATTGAAGTTTTCGTATTATAAATCATAAATGATAAATTAGTAGGGAAATGGAGATTTTTGTGGAGTATAGGATGTAGTTATAAATATTAGAGAATGTAACTTCAACAAGACGATTGGACCAGACGGATTTGATAGAAAGATGTTTTTAAATCAGAAAGAATTTTGGATATAGTAGGTACCAAAATTACTTAATGGTTAAACTCGGCTACGATCCCATAATGCATTAAAGAGGAAAGACTCGTCCTTTTGAGTAATGGATAAGGTGATCTAGACCCAGAAGTAACAAACACTTGGCCGATAGTGATAAACTCCTACTTGAGTAAGATCATTAAAAAAGTAATAATCAATAAAATTTAAGAAAGTAAAAGTGAGCTTCTACAAACAGGGAATTAACAGAATGGGTTTAAGGAGAATAAGAGTACACATATTAAGTTAATGAGAATGTTGGAACATATAAAAAAATCTGGGAGGAAAAGTAATAAGAGAGAAGCTTACCTCTTAGTCGACCTTTAAAAAGAGTATGATACAGTCTGGAAAGACAAAATGATAAACATTCTAATAAAGAGAATCAGTAATGAGAAAGACACCAATATAGTTAAGTATAGAGGATTTATACAAAGGAAACAAAATTAAATTTGAAGGAGAGGAGATAAGAACAGAATAAGTTTTAACATAGGGAATTAGAGTATCACCGATGCTATTTAATATATACTTGCAGGACGCAAATTAATCGCAGCCTGAACTATATTCACTCATTAAACAAGGGAAGTTGATAGCGTTTGCAGACGATATATTGATAAATATTAATGATTGATTAATTCAGGAGAGTGATAGATGATCTGAAGAACATTGGAAAAAATTCACAATTTGAAGCTCAACTAAAAATAGACATTATTTTTGAGTGATGCTAAGAAGTTTGAAAAGATAATTCAAATTGATGGCATTTAAAAGGTGAGTGAGGCAAGTTATCTAGGACTAAACATTTGTCTCAATACGTAGTAATTTCTAAAGAATACATAGAAGGAAATAAGACAAAAGACATAATTTTACCAAATATTAACGAAGTCGAACAATCCATCGATTTGTGACACGATAATAATGGCCTAAATAAAGTCATTAATTATTTACAAATATATCCCACTAGTAGCAGCGCAATTCGAGAAAATACAAGAAATAGAGCGAATGGGGATTCAACTTAAAAGAATTGCGTTTGGGAAATCGAGGGATATTTCAAAAAAATTATTAAGAAATGTAAAACAGCTAAAAGACACTAACACCAGCGAAATCATTTAGTAATTGGTTTAGAAGAACTCGAAATTCTTTAAAATGATTTAGAAAAATTTGTGAGAAAGAAAGTCTTTGAGATAATAAAATAATAGGGGGAGGTACTCTAAAAAAGCAAGAAATTATTTCCGACAAAGAATGTGATGGATACGATGATGGCTCTAAGCCAGGAAGAACGATTTTGAACTATGGCATGAGCCACTACTGCAACATACATAGTATTTGTGGACAGCAACCATTTTAAAAACTGCAACTTAATTAACATTGATGGAGACCCACAAGGGTTTCAAAACAAATCAGGGAAGGGAAATTAATTGACATGAAGAGCTAATTACAAATTTGGCTTGACTAGAGGATTAGACTAGAAGGTCATGGATATTACTAACTTGTGAAGAGAATGTTTAAGACGGTATATGTAAAAAAAAAAACGCGATGGAGTATGACGAAGTGAGTCTATAAAATAATCAACAATTTGAATATCTAAACGATAAAGTACAATAGTGTAAATAAGGTAGAGATCTGAGAAGACTTGTAAGGCCATCAAGAAAGATGAGACAGAATAGTATATTTTGAAAGATGGACATGGAGATTTGAATTAATAAAACCAGCGGTGAACATTAAATTATTAGTTTAAGTTTCAGATCTCTAAAATTATAATCACCTGTGTAATATTGGTTATTTAATTTACCTCAAGTTATTTTCTACTACTACTTTATACAATAATATAATGCAAGATATTTTCAGGAATGAATCATAATAGCTTTTGTGTTAAAATGATTAAAAGTAGTGCAAATATATAAAAATTAATTTAAAAAAATTTCAATTATCTGAGCTCAAGCTGGTAGATACAAATCAAGGCGATTAATTAGAGCAATAAAAAGAATCTAATAAAGCAGAGAAAAAAGTATTAAGATTGGATAAATTATTAAAATTTAATGCATTTATAATATTAATATAAGAGTTATATGACAAAAAAAGACAATCAAGATTAAATTAGATATAAATCTAAGCAAAAATATGATTTTCAAAGAAAACATTTGCTTCAGAAATAGGATTTAAATTAATAACCATATAAAGCAAAAATAATGAGTTTGAACAATTTATAAGCTACTATTGAAGTTAAAATGCAAATAAAATGAACAATATTCATAGAAAATAAACTATAAAAGTATAAAAAATATTCAAATATGATAATATTTATACAACATGAATCCAGTATAAAACATTTAGTTATTAAGAAGACAGTTAAATTAAGATACTTGAATTAAGATTTTAAAAATTTCTGTAAAAAGTGCGATTACTTTCTCAAATTAGAGCTTTAGCATATCTATCAATTGAATGTATTTTATTTATACAAACCTATAAATAAAATTTCTTTAAAATAAGTATTATTATTTTATAGAATAACATATTAAAAGTAAAAATTGTGAAATTAAATGATTTTATCATAGAAATATATCTTTTAAAGAAATTATTATAAAAGATATAAAAATAAAGTGAAAGAAACAATGAAATACTTACTTTAATTAAATATATAAGAGCATTTATTAGGTATTTATCATAGCTTATTGATAGAAATTAAATTATAGGAATAAACTAAGGTGCCTGCAATAGCAAGTGCAAGAATTTATAAATAGCAATATTATAATAGACACTAATCTAACCATTCTTTAAGTACATTATAAAAAGTCTTTCGTGTTCTTTGTAGTAAGGAGTCTTCTTTGTTATTCCTGCTTCATTAGAATGGTGCGCTAAGGATTATTCCATTTGTACAGTGAATATTTAAGGTTTGATGAGTATAGAAATCTAGAAATGTAGCGCTTAAAAAAAGAAGTTTTCTCCTAAATGCTCAGAACAAGCTCGACTCTTCTACATCTGTTTAAATAAATAATATTGGTGGATTAGTTAATAGGTCTAAATATAGAAGTCAATAGTTACTAGTAATGGTCCGAGAAGTAATTAAATTCCAAAAACCTCCTTATTTTATAGTGTTTCAAGGGCCATTTCTGTTTATGATCAAGCTTACTTACTTCCTTCTTCCTGCTAACGTATCTTTGGTCACCTCTGTCCCAGACCCCTCGAGCTTGAACTATTCAAAAGATTATAATACACTGCAGGGGCAAGTCACCTCCCAGACAGTCATCTACTCTGTGCACCGAGATATCCGCCGATTTAAAATGTGATGATCTCTGCTTGTAAGTACTTCAGATTGATGGTACTATTCTTGATAACTCTGCTATGACAGCCACTATTTAAGATGACGAGCTTATTATCACTTTCTTGACCCCAGATGATTCAGGATGTAACTTAATGGTTTTCCACTAAGTTCTTATCGAATTCTTCTTCAATTTAGAGGAATCTGCTACAGATAATTCTACTAAGTTCTTATGGAATTCCACTAGAACATAGAGGTTTCTGCCAAAAGGCACCCCCTTCTGGAACATTACTTCCTGAGTTGTCTGTGTAGTGTCCCGTCACTGTGGCAGATCTTATCGTTAGTGTCGAGACAGCCTTATAGTTTGGTGATGAAGTTTTATTTTATTATTTTTATCCTGCAGTGTCAAAGTACAGAGACATTTCTCCATCTTTAGTTATTGCGTTTGTAGAACCAATTCTCCTCTCTTCATCAGACACTGGTTTGTAATCAAATGTCTCTTCCTCTCTTAGTCTGGCCCTTCGCTTCTAGCGGTTGATGGGGATGAGCTCCCTCGCGGTAATCTTCAGCTCAATCTTGTCTTAAATATAGAGGCCGTATTCTCTCGTGTCCAAGAATTGCTTCGATGTTAGCGCTTAGTTTCTCTGGCAGGCATTCGGATTCACTAAAAACTTCTAGCAGCCTTTGTAGTCTTTAGTGGTAAATGAAGAGGGGTAGAGGACGCGAGGTCTGTGATTCATCAAGCAGGAGAGGCACCAAAGTGATCGGCGACACCTAGTGGGTAGAGGATGAGCGGATCTTCTTGATAGTTGGCATCTTTTAATCTTCTTCAAGCATTCTTTGAGGGACAACGGGATGGAAATAAATTTTAATTATTTTAAACGTTATAATAATTATCACTCAGGATCCTTAAATTTGCAGATTGCTTTTTAATTTACTAATACCCCCTTGTAGTAGTAGTAATAGTATAGTTAAATTTTTCAAAAAGCAACCTGGACTTGATTATAATAATTATCTCTAATTTAAGAATAAATTTTAATTTTAACGATCAACTTATTAAAACGTTATAACATCTTTTAGTAATTAATTAGAAATTATTACTCCATTTAAGAAGGCGCAGGAAAATGGAAAATGATAATCTATCACCCAGGCAGAGGAGGAGAAAGCTAGCAAAATATTAGGAAGACAAAGGTCAAGATGGGAAAGATCACAATAACAGACATTGGAAAATACTTTGAAAGTTAAAATTCTAATTCGCAAAATTCAATTTACCAAAACCTGAATGTTTAGTTAAACCATAATCAATACAAAAATATAAACAAATTATCGGTCAAGATTGAGAATTGCCGACAGCTTGAACTTTCCTAACCAACAAGAGAAGCTGAAGAATGAGTAAAAATGAACTATAAAATTAAGGAAAAGTGGCGATCTAAGAGAAGGGAAGATTACATAAACTAGAAGAGATAGATCAACGTGAAGACAAAAGAATTAAATATTTGCCTGCAGTATGTCAGAGGTCTGAATTCAATACTTAAACAAGATTAATTACTTAGTGAAATAGAAAGCAAGAATCTAGTCTACATAGGTTTGGTGGAAACCAGGTTTTAAAGGATAATTGGCAAAAAAAACAATAATATAGCGAAAAACATGTTTATGGTCAAAATATATAATGTGGTAACACACATTACCTTTTCTAGGGTACAGTTGTATAGAATTATTTAACATAAAATAATGGGTTGAGATGGCTTTATTATTGTTAGGAAAATTATCATTTCTATAAAGCCAATGTTTTGGAACTTTGCCCTTGTCCCTCTTGTCCCTAGCTTCTTTCATCACATGGTAGCCTAATAAGTGTGAGATTGTACAGATTTAGGCTTTAAGGGCTGGGCTACAAAATGCAATACTTTCAGGGAGCCGAAATCAAGTACAAGCTCAGATAATGGTCAGCCTTAATTGATTATCTGTGTATGTTTCATTAGCATTTTTAATAGATTTGACATACCATAAATGTGGGTTTATACGATATTTTAATTTTTTTATGAAAATGAGATTAACTGGTAAGAAATGGAAGAGTATTGATGATGAACAATTGCAAGTTGTAATGAAAACTGAAAAACCTTAAGACAATACGTAACAAGGACAATACTGAACCCAGGAGGTTTCCCTCTACACATATTTATAGCATATATTTTAAAGACTCGCTTGTTATAATCACTTTAATTACTAATATTTAAACTATAAACCCCTAAATAAACCTTATTAAAACCCTAATCAAGTATGCCTTAATAATCTACTTTTATCAATCAAGATTTAATTTCATTGATTAAAAAGGGAAAACTTATTGCATTCGCAGATGACATATTGATTAAAAAAATACAAAAGAGACCCCAACAATTTAGAAGAGTCTCATCAACAGCTTCAGAGAAATAGAAAAAAGTGAAGCAAAACACAAAAAACAGTATTCTTGAGTGATGAAAAACCTTAGAAAGAGTTATAAATAGAAGGGATTAACAAAGTAGAAGAAAAAAAGTATTATGATCCGACATTTGCTAGAATACTCAAAATTTCCTAAAAAATACAAGGAATAAAATAATAAAGATAACAAGCTCAAATAATCGAACTGTATGTGACACTATAATGATGGGATAAATAAGATCATTTATTATTTATAAATACAACCAACTAGTGTCAACTCAGTTTATAAAAATAGAAGAGATAGAAAAGATGGAATTTCATTTTAAAAGAAAACCGTTCAGGACAATAAGAGACATTCCCAACAAATCCTAAGGAATGTAACACAACTGAAAGAAACTAACACCATTGAAATTATAAGAGACTTAGTTCTGAAGTACATGAATAAGATCAAAATGAGAATTTATCAGTTCTTGAGACCTAATCAATCAAAAGAGAAGAATAAAATACAAGAAAAGGCACTGTAAAAAAAAGATCTTCATAACCAAGAACGAGATGGATACAATGATGACGATAAGTTAGGGAAAAGCAATAATCAATAAAGGGATGAACCAATACTGCAATATTCACAAGGTGTTCGTGGACTCAAATCACATGAGAAATTGAAACTTAATCAATACAGCAGAGGACCCAACAAGATTCTAAAAAATAATGAGAGAGAAGAGAATAATCAACCTAAGCAGTCACAAATTGATAGAAATAATAACAAACATGCTATGGTGAGACCAAAGGATAAGACAAAGATAAAACATGAACATTACTTACCAGTTAAAAAGCTATGCAGAGTGGCCTATGTCAAAAAGAAGGAATAGAATTTAGACGAAAAAATTATTGAATTAATTCAACAAAATTGAACATAAAAAACAAGAAATTTTAAGAAGTATAAATTGTGAAGGAACCAGAAAAATCATAATTAAATAATAATTAATTATAATTTTTTACGGCATTAAAGAGGGACAATGAACTAATAAAATTTCATTAAAAGTTACAAAGAGGTGGATAAAGTACCAGGAAGAGGAAAACCAGGTAAATTTGAACACTACCACAAGAATAGGAAATTCTGGGAGAAGGTGCAAGAGGCTAAATTTAACCACAGGGAAAGAATAAAGGACCAAGAGCGCTGGAAATAGCATAGTAAAAAAGCTCCAGAGTTCTACTCAACTAACAAATAAGAATTAAGAGTAGATTAAAAATAGGAAAGTCTAACTCAAGCAAGAAGATCTATGAATCCAGAATTCAAAGAGAATAGTTCGACAAACATAAGGACGAATTTTCACGTAAGTAAGGACACCAGATGAATTCAAAAAGCTGATAGACTTATCAAAGATCAAGTGCAGAGGGTTTGACAAAGTTATCTATGCAAAAAGGGATGGGGAACAATTGTGGCAAGAATGAAAGGCTTTGGTAAGACAATTTGACGACCGAGAGAAAGCCCTAGGAAGAAGAGAGAGAAGGATCTGTGGTCAGAATTACGACACATACTCTTTAAGGAAATAAATGAGGAGTGGAAATACTTTGAATTAATTCCAAGAAATCACATCACTGAGAAGACCATAGAAATAAATTCGAACCTGATTGAAGAAGTTGAATTAAACTAAAGAGGCCATTATTTTGTAATTCTTCCACCAATAATCGTTAATAACAACGGAATTTAAAGTTTGGAAAAAGTTATGAAACGACCATTTAAAAAAAGTTGAAAACGGTAGATTCTGGAGACAGCTTGAAGATATACAAGGAATATTACTGCCAGTCAGTTGTCAAGGAGTATTAGAAACTGCAAGAATTGGACAATCTTAAAGACAATGAGAGACTCAAAGATCCTGGAAGTTTACGATGACAGGAGGTCAATAGGCAGTCTTGCGGTAATCCAAAAGCACCATACAACTCTACGACCTAATGGAAGGGATTCTTGGAAATAAATTCTGGGCGAAGAAAATTGTTAGTAAAACTGAATAACACTAGGTGACAGACCCTGAAGACTGCGTAATCATGGCCATATTGACGATCAATCATTTAGCACTTGACCTTTCTGGGGAAGTATTTTAGATCTTTGTTTAAGACTGGATAAACATGCAGAGGTACTACCTCATGTTCAACCAAGAAATAGGATCAGTGAAGATGGAGATAGGGAGATCGGGAATCACAATTAAAGAGGCAGACGTGGAAGAGATACGTAAAGTAGGAAGGAACTACTATGGCAACAAGCAAACAATGATTTAGGCACTGGATCAATGGTCTTCAACGCACAAATTAAACTAATGGTCCTACATCGTCATGAGAGAAGACATTAAAGCTTAGATGAAACATGTGAATGAGGACTAAGAGGGGAGATTCAGCGAATTGGTAGAGGACATCTTCGAAATAGAAAGCAAAATCTTGGATGGAACCATCAGATAGAACCCAGGTGATCGGAAATCAAAATTAGGGAGCCAAAGGAGAAGACAGAAGAGAACGACATAGTGGAAGATGAGCAACAGAATTTGTAAGGTAACGAAAAGAAAGAATAGAAGGGGAAACATCAAACAAAGGCATATATAGAGAATCAAGAGTGAGTAGAGCGGGGAGCCCCGAGTATGCTGACTGTCAATAATCTGATGACTTCACGACATTTATATTTTGGGAATTGCTCTCTCAGTTTAGATTATTTTTAATCACCTTCTAAGTTATTTAGTACAAGTACTACAAATATATCTTTTAATTGGTATAACTTAGTTTCCAAAATGAAAGATAATTCAACCGATTTTGTATGTTTAGATGCTATATCAATTATATATTATTTAAGTCATCAGCCATATTAATTAATTTTTGATAAAATTTTGATATATTGCTTCATAAAATATTGAAAGAGAATAATAATTATTACATTTTTATAAGTTAAAATTCATAGAATAATCCAAATTTAGGTATTAAATTTTTGAATTTACTTTGTTAACGTAGGAAAATTCAATATTTATATAGAGTTTACAAAAGGTTTGATAAACAAAATATAAGATTATTCGAAAATACTTATAATTATATAATTAAATAATAAAAATTATAAATTTGTACATTAAGTAATTAAAAATATATAAAAAAAAATAAAAATAATATTTGATAAAAAAATAAAATTTAGAAGGTTTTATCAGTTTATTAAAAGCTAAATCTATACTAATTATAATTTATTTTAATTATGATTGGCTTTATAAACATAGTGAAGCTATAAATAGGTGGTCGTAATGCTTCACAAATCTTATAAAGTATTGATCTAAAAGGGTAAAATGATGTGGAGAATTCTAAGAAAATATCTTTACCACGACTATACCACTAACTCAATGACCATATCTATTATATGTAGTTTGATGTGCTCAATTTTTATAATTTTATTATAATAGAAAGTTGTTTAGATAAGTCAGAGGATGCTATGAATATTTTTATCAAGTGAAGCTAAAATATCCTAGATCCTGTAATATGGCTACCAATGAATAACTATGACTCATGATATCGAACCATTGAAATGAACCTCAAAGTCAAAGTTATGTTTTAAAATCTTCAGTTTACTCACTTCTATTTATTAACATATTTTTATTTAGCAAAAATAAATAAATTTATTATTTAAGGAATACAATTGATTTGTGAAATAAATTAATAATTAATTAAATAAATAAATAAATAAATAAATAAAATAGTGGCCGTTAACTTTCATGAAACCTAGGCATTATGGTATTTGTTTGATAGAGAATTACAAATTAGCTGGACTTTACTATTGGCGGTATCCCTCTATCGCATCACTGAAGCGAGATAACTCTACTTTAATTTTAGGTGATTTGCTTAGTTGATTTTGCTGCTAAAATCAAAGTGGATTTGTCTCCAGGGAAGAGATAGAGGGATACTACCTGTAATAAAGTCTAGCTAATTTTGAATTATCTATTGAACAAGTACCATATTGCCTAAGTTTCCAGTAAATTGACTGCAACAAATTTAATATTTATTTATTTATATTTTATGTTCCCAAATTAAATCTATTTATACAATTTTACATTTACACAAAATAATTTCATCTATAAATATTTATTTAGCTTAAAAAAACAGTACTAACAGAAATTTTCTAAAATAATCAGACTTTTATTTTATATTATCGATAAAATACATTAAAAAATAGGCAAATTAATATTAGTTCAAATCAAAGATTAATTAATCTCAAATATAACAGCCATGTTTTTAATATTTGATAAATTTAATTTAATGAACAGTTTTAAAATATTTGATGATTTTATTGGAAATGTTCCATTGGACTAGGCGTAGATTCTATAATATATTGGGATTTAGGATAAGGTTTGATCCTCAATTCTTTGCAATAATGTAATATAGGTCACCACTTCAAGTTTGAGCTGATTCAAGTAGTTTGAAAGATTAGGGTCTTTAAACTTTGTAACATTTACTGTTTGCACTAATCAGAATCAATAATCAAAACCCCAAAACCTCTGAAGTTATTTGATTGATTTTTTTATTGATGAAAGTAGACTATCAACGCATGCTTTATTAGGGTTTTAATAGGGTTTATGTAGTGGTTTAGGGTTTAAATGTAATTTAAATTAGTGTGTAATACAGGTATTTTATTTTTATTATTCACTCAAACAGTCCTTTGGCATCATGAGGCAACTTTCTAAACTTTATTTCACCTATCCAGCTTACAATTTAGTCTATTGTATGGCCAGCTCAGTGGTTAGGCTTAATGATTATCTCCTCAGCCATATCTTTCATTCTACCTTTTATCTTATTCTAGTCTAAATATTGCTGTATTCTCTGCTTTGAATCTTTCTCTCTTGCAATTATAGTAATCATTTCTTGCCATATCGCATTCACAAATTATCGCTCCTAGAGCCCATATATCCCACTTAATCTCACCATCTCTCCAGTCCTTTCTTTCTGGAAAGTATCCAGGAGTACTATAAACGTTGCCAAGTCCTGAAGCTTCAAATCTCTATGATCTATTGAAATCTATTATTACTACTCTGAGAGGTGAAAAGTCAAGCATAATATTCTCAGGCTTCAAATCTCTGTGAACATATCCTAAATTATACAGCTCCTCAATGCCTTTGCAAACATTTGTAAGAATAAGAGGTTACTGCTTTGGTATCCTTTAATCTTAAATGTAGTCTCTTAATGTCATTTAGTATAGAGGAAGACGAAAAGCTACGTGATATTTAGCAAGCAGAATAGCATTGAGCTTTATTATAAATCTGCACTATTTATTTCTTGACTTAGTAAGTGCTTGGTATTCATTTACGAATTCCATTTGATACTTGTCATCGCATTTGAAGTAGTTGAACAGATATATCTTGTATGCGAACTGCATATCTGTTATGACTTTCTTCTCAAACTTATCCTCAAGGATAATATAACTTTCTTTACACTCTTTAAGGTTAATTATATTCAAAATTGGTAGTTTAAGAGCATGCATTTTAAGAGTGATTTTTACTATCTCTGAGGCTGGGAGGTTTCTTACTGCTTTAATAAGTTTATTTTCTTTTTTTACTCTTTGTTCCAAAGTTTCTAAAGGGTCTCTTGGCTTTCTTTTTTAAAGGAAGACCTCACCAGTCTCTGGATCTATGACTTCAAACTTTTTGCCATGATGATTTTATAGATGAATTTTTAAATCCCTTGAATGATTGTATTAATTATTACAGTAAGGGCAAAAATATTTTCCATCTATCTTATCATGCTAAAGATAGAGCTTGGGCTTGTTAGAATGCTGCTCAAAGATATGGCGCTTAAGAGCAGACTTATAAGTGAAATTTTTCCTCACATTCCTCACATAAATTTAATGATTTTATTTCTTTTTTCTCTTCCTCCTCTTCAACCATTTTCATTGGAACTTAGCATTGAATTTCTTAGCTCTGCATTTATATTTAACAACTGAACTGCTATTCAAAGTCTGATGTCTAAAGTTATTAAATTTCAGGTTCGTACTAGGTTGAGGCATCGCAAGTCTCAATTTTCTTTTGATTCATGAAATAAAGTTTATTTTGGCTAATGCCAAGCAATGCCGCTTTTCTAAGTATGTTACCGCTCATTTTATTAATAATATTAATAATTATACAAGCTGCTTAAATTCTACCTTTATATAAGAGTAAGAGCATGTCCTCAAAGGTTTAATGAGAACAGAGTGTGAGACATAAGTTTTATATTCCTTTATTTTAGAGATAATTTATATACTGATTCATCCATTTTATTCATTAAAATGCACCTAAATGTGTTTTGTGAAGTTAGGTGGTGCTCCTAAAGCTGTTCTTGTAAATTTAGGAGGGGAGATTTTAAAATTTAATTTTTTTAATGTACCTCCTAATACGGTTTTGAACTTTAATATAACCACCTAATTAAGTTTTAAATAAATTAGGAGCACCACCTAATTAAATTAATTATTATTAGAAGAAATTTAATGGAGAAAGTTTGATAAAAATGGAAGTCAAATTTTGAAACTTCGAGAAAGTTCCTCCATCTTTTCTTACTATCTTTTTCAGGTTGACCTCCATTTGGATCTCCCTATTTAGTAATAAAATTTTAGTATCTTTAGAATGGATATCCATAATTTTAAATTTCATAAACATTTATAGAAACTAGAAGAAAGATGGAGTCTATGAATTATGCAATGAAGAGAATACAATCTCAAGAATTGATAGGGAAATTTCGAAGTAAGGAGGATCTCTATAGATATTTGGTATAGCAAGGTAAGCTTTTATAAAATATTAATATTTTAACCATAGTTTATTGTTCTTGCCGACTTAGGAGGGAACTAAAATCTCATTCTTAAAAGCCTTACTTAGTGAAGAGAAAAAAGCTTTTAAGTCTAATGAAATTAGGATGATAGAGATACCTAACTACCCTGAAATATCAGTGACAAACCTATATGATGATGCTATGAGTGATCCAGATGTTGCTCTCTACCTTCCATCAAAGTTCCAACTCTCAAATAAGTTACCAGAGAGAAACTTTTTCTTTGGAGTTTTTGGAATTCTTAAACCAGAATACTTAAATGAAGTAATTTAAGAAGCTTATAAGAAATGCTACAGCATCTCTCCAGAAGAGAAAGAGAAGCAAGGGTATTAAAATAAGTGACACGTGGCTGTAGGAACTTCAAAAGCATCCTTTTATCTCTAGTTAGCTTAGACTTCTAATTTTATAGAAAAACCTGGCACTGCTATATACTTGATGAAAGAGCGAAACAAATTAAACAGAGAAAGAAAGTCTCAAGTAAAGCATGAATTGAGTAAGAGACTCAACAAAGATTTTTAAAAGCAAGACGATATAAACATAGATGCAGGAGCTGGCACTAAGAGAAGAAACATGGGCCCAAGCAAGTCAGAAGAGGAGAAAAAAAAGATAACCCAAATCCTTTAAGAGTTTGAACTTATTCATTCGTTTAAATCTAAAACTTATTTATAAACTCAAAATCTCTCTTCTCTTGCGCATACTCTTGCTTTATCATCGCTTAATCTTTGAGTAGCACTCTTAATAAAATTTACTGTATCTATCTTCAAATCGTGCATCAAGTGATATAGTAGAAGTTTCTTGTAGTGGCCTTTCAATAACCCCCAATATAATTCAATTCCATTGAACTGAGGACTGTAGGGAACATTAAATACAGGTGTTATGTTTAATCTTTCATATTCCTTCCTTGAGTCTTTAGTTTTATGAATTGATAAGTTATCAATGAACAAAATGATTTCTTAGTTAGCGTACTTGTCTCTGAGTTATTACAGGAACTTTATACATTATTCAGTCTTCATTGAACTAGGGTGAATAACATAAGTCTCAAGGCCACTATCTTCGCTTATTCCACCAAGAATAGCATGAGTTTATACCTTAACCTTTTAATTAAAAACTTCTATGTTGCTATATCTCTTATACCAAGACCTTGATATGAAGGTATTAAAGGTAAATACTCCTTCATCAGCGTGTATGAACTTTAAATTATGCTCTTAAGCCCTCTGCATTTAATCGAATATATAATTTAAATTATCCTTATAAAATGGAACATTAAAGTCAATCACTCTCTTAATGCGATTGACTGTCTTGTAAGATATTCCGTTCTTTTTATATATGTTAGCTATCGATTAAGCAGAGATATGAAGCTCAGGAAATTGGCGATGAAACATCACAGCTCTCTAGGCTAGAGAGAAATGAGCCCAATATTTAAGAATCTTATCATTAATAAGATAATCGATATGATGCTACTAAAATTTTGAAGGTCTTCAAGGCTTAGAATTAAGATGCTATCTCTTTAAATTCAATTCTAATAGACAGTGAGACCTAATAGTAGCAGGAGATTTATGGAGCAGTCTTGCTATAGATGTGTAATATAAAATAGGCCTGAGTTTATCACTATACTCATCGCATCCAAAACGCAACTTATACAATAAATCTATATACTCACTGTCATAAAATGACCCCAAACCTCCCATATAATCACTTAAATTACTAATATTTAAAAATTAAACCCCTACATAAACCCTATTAAAACCCAAATAAAGCATGCGTTAATAGTCTACTTTCATCAATCAAAAACTCTATCAAACAACTTCAGGGGTTTTGAATGTGTCTGAAAATATTTTTTCCAGAAAGCATTTCCTGAATTCATTACCAAATCTTTAATTGAATATAGTACTTGAAGCTTAGTTTATCTTAATGAATCTGCAATTAAAAGAGCTGCTGCTAGTGGCTTGATAAAGTCTTATAGATATGAACTGATCTGCACTCAAAAAGCGTTTGCTATATGTGAAATAATTCAGGATCAAGTCTCAATCACTCTTTTTGATTGTTTTTAAGTGAATTACGACATACTTGCTGAATTCATTTATATAGTTTGCCTTTTTCTTTAACATTTAAAAGACCACTCATGAAATCTATCCGTCTTTCGGTTATTAAGATCATTACAAATATCTTAACGATACTTACTGCGATGTCGGTATAAACTTTTGATCTAACTTTAATAAAGATATTTAGAGTAAGCTAAACTGATAATCTTAAAAATCTTTCATATTTTGCTTACCAAATGTCCCTGGGTTCAAAATTTATTCAATCATCTAAAGAAATGTATCTAGAGTTGATATAGCTGATTATTTGAGTTGTGTCTCCATTTTCTTTTATAGAATTTAAAGTTGAAAAATAACTTGATAGATTAATTTGATTTTAATAATGATCTGTTCTCTAGACATTTGATTTTTTAATATATATTTCATTGATATTATTGTTTTATTTCAATATCATTTTTCCCCTTTTTTAAAATTGTTTTAATTTATTAATATATTTTGAAAATAATTTCATCTCGTGATAAATCTAATAGAATGCAACTCTTTTTATTTGATTAGAAATAATTATCTTTCTAACAAATTAAAGTGCTGTTTCATATAAATTTTGAAGATATAATTATACAATTTTAAACTAATCATATCCCCAAAACTCTGTAATGAGGTTTAAAATTGCTTTGATTTGTAGTGTATATTCGGGGTTTTATTGGGATTAGTAGAGCAAATTGAAGGTTTAATGAAAATTCAATATATATTTAATAAAATATTAGTTTACTCTAATCAAACAAATCTCTTTTGCTTAACTTTGTTGTATTTCTTGAATCTTTCTTTCTCTGATGGCTCAAGCATGTCGTATAATGATTATCGAGGATAGGGAGGTGCTCTCACAATTATCATTCCTGCTATGTTTCAATTTCTTCATATATATCCTCTTACAAAACCTTACTTTTTATGCTTCTTTGCCAAACTTATTGATTATTTTTCATGTTAGTCCCAAAATATGCTAGGCTTTCCATATCGCTCTAATATTATAAAAGTAATTGCCTATACATCCCACAAACTTAAACCATTAGTCCTCTTCTCACTGATTGGGAAGTAACCAGGTGTCCCTATAACCTTTGCTAAAGTCACAATCTCTATTCTTAAGGCTCTATTAAAATCGATAACTACAACTTCTAAAGGACAGAGGTTCAGCATCATATTTTCAGGCTTCAAATCTCTAAGAACATATCCAAGTTCATTCAACACCTTAACAAAATTTATCATATCAGATATCAGATCATTAAAGTCATCTGGGTTTCTGTTATAAGAAAGCTAATCTCTAAGAGTCATTTCATTTCTCTAGTCTAAATGCCATGAAACCAAATCCTAGAATAACAACATAAAGCTAAATCAAGTTCTTGCAATCTCATTTTTAAGCCTTTCTTAGAATTATGTATTCGTTAGCAAACTCTATCTGGTACTTCTCATTCTTTATGAGATAAGATATACCTAATATGTATACTCATCAACTACTATGAGATTTGTCTTGTTTGGTACGTTTATATTAAAATAGTTTTTTAAGAACAGTTACTAAGATCAACAGTATTAAATGCAGGAATTTACATAACTCTCTCTCTTAGAAACATGCTAAGAATGTATTGCCAACAAGTTGATTCATTGACTAATTTTGTTTCTGCATCTTAAGCGTATCCTCCTACTATCTTTCAGATTCAAGAGTATTAGATTTTCTTTTGGGAGGTATCAGTTTTAAAGTCTCTTAAACTTAAATTAAGAATTCGCTTAAGTGATTCTTTTGCACGTGTCTTTTAACTTTAGCTGAGTGAGTGTAAGACTTCATACACGTTGTGCACAAATACCTGCCTTATCATGCTTTAAATAAATCTTTGCTTTACAGAATGTATTTTTATGCCTCTTCAAGCTCTACTCAGTCGAGAAGAAATTTTTACAATCATTTCATTGAAAAGATTTAACTTTTCAATTGGTTCTGCCCTTTTAGCTCCTCAACATATTCGATTTATTTGTAAAGTCCTATTTCTGCTCTCCTCTTCTAATTTTATACTTTCATGAGAAGTCTTATGCTTCAAACTCTAGAGGTCTTCTTAGCTCTGCTTATCTCTCAACATAAATGACTTTTGGCTTTTAGTGGAGCCAAAATTGAGCTATGATTATCAAGCACCAAAAGAGACTGCTTTACGATTTAAGTTAGGCGCCATGTTTAAATTCGAATTTAAATTTCTATTTAAGCTCAAATAACCTCAATAGTTATAGTACTCTGTATAGGAGTTGGCACTGCAGCAATAATGGTTAATTCTCAGATACTAGAGATAATATTTATATTTAGTTTATAACTATAATTTTTATAATTTCATACTTATTTTTTTAATTTTGGTACCACTTAAGAAAAAATCAGGTTGGTACATGCACCATTTAGGTTTTGAAACATATTGGAACTTTTCCTTTAAAATCTCATTTTTTTGAAAACTAGATACTAATTAAGCTTTGGTTCTATTAATTTGGTACCAATTAAAATTAAATAGATTTAGTACCAGTACTAATTAAACTTAATCAATTTTAGTACTAACTTAATGAAACTAAATTGATATAAATGGAGCTCCATTTCTGAAGTTTGTTGCAGCTACTGCCAGCTTTCTTTATGTATCTTTACCAGATTGACCTCCTATAAGATGCCCATAAATAATAGTAAGATTTTAAAAATTAGGATCCAGAACTTTGTATGTTAAAATTTGAAATTCAATAATAAGAGAAGGAAAAAGAATGGAATCAATAAGTACTGAAATGAAGAAGGTTCAAGCTTAGGAATTAATGTCAAAATTTAGAAGCAATGAAGATCTCTATCGATACCTCACTCAACATGGTAAGCATGTAACATTTACTATAGTTAGATTATTCCTTCCAACTATGGATGGTATCAAAATATCATTCTTAAAAGTTATACTCTGTGATTTGAAGAAAGCTTTCATAATAATGAAATTAAGTTGATAGAAATACCAAACTACCCAGAGATTAGTCACGAATCTCTAAAAGGATGCGATGAAAGATGAAGGGTTAATAATTTACATTCATACCAAGAAACAACTCTCAAACAAGCTTCCAGAAAGGAGCATCTTCTTGTTCTTGGCACTTTAAGAGAGAGTGATCCCATAGAGATCATTGAAGAAGCTCATTAGAAACTCAATTATATTTTTCCTGATTATTAAAAGAAGCAAGGCATACTTATAAGCGAGCTTAAGAAGCATTCTTACCTCTCAAGTAAGCTTTGATTTACAACTTTGTAAGAAAGCCTGGGACTGGTAATTTTTTATAAAAGTATATGCAAAAGTTCACAGAGAGAGAGAGAAAGTAATAGACTATGCATGAAGTGAGCAAGGGTTTTGTAAAGATGTATTAAAATTAAAACTAGATGAAAAGATCATCGATGCAGGAGCTGGCACTAAAGAGAAGAAATATGAGCCCAAGCAAGTCAGAAGAGGAGAAAAGAAAGATAACCCAAATCCTTTAAGAGTTTGAACTTATTCATTCGTTTAAATCTAAACTTTATTTATAAAAAATTATTATTCCTTATCTTGCGCAATTTTTGTAATATATTTATCCACTCTGTCGCAGCTGCTTTGAATCAAGTCTACTGTATCGATAGGCAAATCATGCAAAAGATGATAGAGCTGCAGTTTCTTGGAGGGAGTCTTGATTAAACTCTAATAAAGCTGGATTCCATTAGACTATGGGCAATTGGGAACGTTATTAACAGGAGTTATGTTGAATTCTAAAAAAGCTTTCTTAGACTTAGCTAAAATAGCATAATTATAGGTAAATATATTAATCTAATCAACTTTGCACATGTTTGAGTTTAATATTAAAATAAATATATATTTTTAGGTACTCCACCGCAGATTTTTAAGTATAAACCAGTTTTGCGGTAGAGTACCTTAATTATAATAATTAAATAAAGTAAATAAAATTAAATACAGCATTACTTTATACAGAAAATGCATGAAATATTTATTTAATAAATTTTTTAATTAATATTAGGTTATTGTTACTTTTTAAGGCAACTTTACTTAAAGATTGAATATTTTAAGAGCTATAATTTTAATTTATTATTCTCTTATTAATAATAATTAAATTACATATTACTTTTTCTACAAACTGCATTTCATATTTATTATAGCATTTAAATTTAAATATTTTCATAATTAATATAATTAAGGTACTCTACCGCAAAACAGCCTAAATGCGGTAGAGTACCTAAAAATATAAATAAATCAATATAAATAAAGAGAACTGTAAAAACTTGATTATTCATATTAATATACTCAAATGTATCTATTTTAGCTAACTCCTTAGTCTAATGAACTTAGAGGTTGTCAACAAACAGGATGATCACTTAATAGCTGTATTATCTCTTAGCTTACGTAAAAACTCAATATACTACTCTAGCTTAATAGAGGAAGATGAATGTTATAATTTTCTAAGCCTGAATCTTCTCTAATACCAGCTACAATTGCATGGGTAACAATCTTCACTTTTAGTCATAAATTTCTATGTTATCATACTAATTGTACCCTAACTTATTATTAAAGATATTGAAGGTAAACACAGATTCATCAGCATGTATGAACCTGATTTTATTATCAATTGTTCTCAGCATTTAATGATAAATATATTTTTAATTATTACTATAAAATGGCACTGTAAATCAACCTCTCACTTCACACTGTTGACGTCTTGAAAATAATGCAAAATTTTCTATAAATATTAGCTGAAGTCTAAGGAGAGATACACTTTTCAGAAAACTTTTGATGAAACAGTACAGTTAGCTAGTCTAGTGAAAATTTTGCCCAATACTTTAAAGTCTTAGAGTCACAGATGTCGTTAATATATGTCTGGGAGAACTTTTATTTTATTGCTGGATGTTTACAAGTGCAAGAACTAAAATGCTAAACAGCTAGCAAGCAGAGATACCTAATAGTTGAGGCACACTTGTGTGAAAGCCTGGTTATAGCTGCATAATTTAGCACTGGTCTGGCTTTGTCAATATAAATTATAGTATCATATTTAAGTTTAAGCAGTAAATCGAAATATTAATCATCATAAAAAGTCCTTAAATTTCGCTAATTTCTATTTCTTATTTAACAAATTGGCCTAATTTTTCTACCAACCCCAATAAAACCCCAACAATACCCTACAAATTAAATCACTAAAACATCTTAATAAGGCTTTTTGGGGTTTTGAATGTAATATGAATATAAATTTGCTTGTTTATTAAAGTCAAAGAAGTGATTAATAATAAATAATAAAAACAAATATAAAAACAATTTTATGTACTATATGATCGTCATTAATCTTGGCCAAACAAGATAGACTCTTTGACTGTTATTTACATTAATGATTTCAAAACACATTAACAAACTCAAATTATTAAATGATGATTTCACAAGCAAAATTGTTGATTCACCAATATTTTTAAATATAATAATTGAATATACACTCATCGAGCTATGATTTATTTTATTATATTATTATGATTGCGAAAGAATATTTCATAATGACATATAAATCAATTTTATACAATAAAATTAAATTTAATTAGAAATTAATCACAAATAGTACAATCTTGTAAACTACAAACAAATAAAGCATATAAATAATTACTTTCGATCATAGTTTTTACAGTAATTAATTCTATGAGCTGATAAGACCTTGAATGCAATATTTGTTTTCTCCTCTGCTAAGACTCAGGCAGGTTCCATTGGTATTCATTCAACCAAATACAACCACTAATATCTTTAAATGTTAATTTAATATGTATTTCTGAACTTTACATTTTTGAATCTAAGCATCTTCTTTAGTAGCTTTATTTCTACTAATTAATTATTACAATCTTTTAACTTAAAAGAAATTATTAATGTGATAAGACTTTTTGATATATTAAAAGCTAAAAAGGTATTCATAAAACATCTGAAATAAAACAATAGAGAAGAGCATGAATAATATTAAAAATGGGATGATATGATATCTATTTTCAAGATATAAAATTAATACACATTGGTATAAGTTTATATTGGTTGATGGACTTACAATTACAAATTGGATCATTAAATTAATAAATGAACAAAAAGGAAGGAAATAAGTATAGAATCCATCATTTAGACAAAAATGACATTATATTCATCCGCAGAAGATAGGTATAATTTTAAACTGTGGAAAAAAGAAATAATGCCAGATTAAAGTGACAAAATTTGAGGCATATAAGCTTTCTGATGTAAATTACATAGTTCGATGCGATTTACATTTATAGGATAAATAAATTTTAAAACAAGTTAAAAATATGTTAAAATGACCAGATAAATGATTCACAGACAGAAAGAACTTATAACTGTACGTTTTGGATAAAATGAGACTAAATCATGATCAATCACTTTATTAGTTATACATTGGAGTACAGCTGAAGATCTTAATTAAACATAAAGGATTAAGTAGGAGATAAACTTCAAATATAGGCAATGAAATTAATAGTTTAATAGTGAGCTGCCTCAGTGCTTTGATAAAAAATGTAGAAACATTAAAAATTAGAATAAATGATTTAGAAAGAAACAAGAAAAAAAACATAAAGCAGTGATATGTTGTTAGAAAAGTAGTAGGAAAACTTGATAAAGTTAAAAGAGAACGTCAAATATGAATTTATGATGCCATCAAAGCTAAACCGAACAATTGAATATGTGTTTAAGTTAGGTAGAGGTAATGCAATTTAAAAACGATTAATTATCCTAATTATTTTTATCATCCCCAATCATCGCAAGTGATTAAAGAGAATATTAAAATTATTGATAAATACTAAAAACATTTTTCGACTAAACATCAGTAAATTATAAAATAAAGTATTGATTATAAAATAAGAAAATTTTCTATGCAGATTATACTTTTATATTAATGAGTAAAATTTTTAAATGCTTCTATTTGAATCGAGGAATAAAGTTTATTTAATTCATCCAATTTTTCATTAAAATATTTAAAATAATTTTATCTTTTATTTAGAATTGATGTTAAAATCTTAAATGGAAAAAAAGCAATCAAATTGAAATGATCTCAATATTGAGAACAGTTCATATAAGCAAAAGAACTTTTAAGATCTACAAAATTTTTGTAAGATATAACAAATTAAATTATAAAAATTATAATAATAATGATGTTTTATGCGGTCACTATGATAATTTAAGGCACATTTTAAATAAAAAAAGTTAAGCAAAAGAGTGATTAAATTATTGTGGGAAATAATAATTAAAAATAAGGTGAGGAAATGAGTTAGATATATAGAACTAAGAGCTGGGAAAAATAATATTATAAATTGAAAGTAATTAATTTTATTTATAGTACGCATTAAGAGTAGAGCCATTTATTATCAAAATTAAATCCAAATGAATAAATTTATTCGGATTGTAATCTAGAAATGATAAAAAAATTTGTTGGGAATAGAAGGGTAAATTATACATTAACTCTGCTAGAGCATTATTAAAAATTAGTTAAGCTCTTGCTTTTTAAAAGAATAGTTTGATAAACGAGCGAAGCCGAAATAAATGGCATAAAATAGCAGATAATAATATTGGTAACAGATCAGTATAATTTGCAACAGATCAACTGATTACTGCAGAAATTAATAGTTAAGATCCTAAAAATTGTTAGAAAGTAACCAACTAAAAACCAGATCAAGTAGCTTGTGGAGTATTTACACTTATTATGACAAATCAAGAATTATTGGAACTTCAAGATAACTATTACTCTAAATCATCTGAAATGGACTTGCTTAATATGCAAAGATGCTGCCTTTTATAAATTCCGAAATTAAGATTGAAGAGATTGAAATGAGTAAAGAGAATAAACTTGACCTTAAGACAGAGATTAAATTGAGAGTAGGGGTCATAGTTGATAGAATTATTATCTCAAAAAAAAGCTGTGAGATTTCGTTCTCAAAGATGAGTATAGCGATGATGAAATATAGGCCGTTTGTGTGAATAATTATTAGGAGAAGGAAAATTAGATAATTTAAATTACTTTGAGAAAAGCTTATTTTAATTGAAATTTATATCTTTAGCTGTTCTAAGAATTAGAATAGGAAGAACTTAAACAGAAACAGGAATCTCAGAAGTTATTAGAAATTCAGTCTCAACATTAATCAGAGAAGAATAGAGCATTAAATGCAAAAAATGATAGTGAGAATATCAACTAAAAATTTAATTGAAGTTAAACAGATATAATTAAACAATGATAAACTAAATTAATGGATTCATTTATATTTAAATACACAAGATATCACTATCTATCTTCCTAATATTAATAATTTTTTATTAATAAATCTAATTCAATTTACAAATAATTGAAGCTTTATCGAATATCGTAATAATAATTTATATTAATAGGTACGATTCTATGATTAATGGTGCCATTAATCAAGATATTTAATAACTTAGTTTAAAATTGCTTGATTTAGGAAATAAATTACAATATATTCATATTTATTTCAAGAGAAGAAACATGCAAAGTAAAGAGTAAAATTAAATTGTTTGGAAATTCACATAGACAAGATAACTAAGAACATTAAATGCATATTTAAGTATAGGGGGACGAAAAATTGAAGAAAAGTTAATTCAAATAACCAAATGAGGGTATCTACTGAGTCATCTAAAATTATTTTTAATATAGAGTAAATCATAAAAGACATAAGTTAAATAGAAGGTAAGAGAATTAACATACACATAGCTGAGTAATTCAATTAGGAAATGTCAATTATTTGCAAATATAACACTGTGATATTGTCTTATGTGGTAGAAAATAGTAACAATATAGTTAAATAGATAGAAATTTTTTATTTGGCAACTGAGACATTACTTATAAAACCTCGCTTTATCTTATAATTCAAATGTACCAAATTTTTATAACAACTTCTATACGAGAGATGGCTTTTTGTGTTTCAAACTCTGGATTTAAAAGTATTTTAGAATTAAATCTTTTGTCAAAGACTGATAAATAAAAAAAATTGGTAAAAATAGAAAGAATTTTATGATAACAATTTGATATAATAAAATCTAAAGTAGCATGAGTGTTATAAGTGAAGCATTAATTGGCTTAATTGCAGAGATTCAATAGATGTCAGAAATATTTTTATAGTTGTGAGAAATTCTAATAATATAAATATAGTCTTGGATAAGTAATCATGCATATCTGTTCTGAGTGAGACCCTTTCCAACCCTACCCATCATCATATTTTCCCCTATCTCCCCCTCCCCTCCTCCCAAAATCTTTTCAATTTTTATTTTTTATATTTTTGTAATTTCTTATAACTACTTTTCTCTTACAACGTTTTTGTCTATACATTGCTCATATATACAACGATACTATAATAATTTTTATCATGACTACAAAATAAAATGATGCTAAAATCAACATAATTTTACTAAATTTTTATCTAAATTTAAAAATAATTGTGCAATTCAACTTTACTTTTATGAAAATGCAATATTTAGGATTTATCAAGATCTTCTGATACACTTCATCCGCCATCATTTATATCTTTATATTCATTTTCAATATTATAATTAAAATTCATCTTATAATATTAATATATGACTCTTAATTTTATATTCACTTTATTAAAACTTCTAATATAATAATATCGGACAAAATAAGGATTTTTAATTTATTTTGTTTTATTTTCAAAACTCATTTAATTAATTGTTTCTATTTTATGATATGTATAATTCACATAAAATATAGTATTAAAATTCAAGAAAAAATATATCGAAAACTTTAATTTAGTTAATGTTTTTATTATTGAATTTATTTGATTCGAAAATGAAAATATAGTAATTGTAGACCAGAAGTACACAATTAATATTTCTTGCATGCATACAATTATTTTGCGTTTTATCTTTTAGTTATATTTTAAACAATAGCTAAATTAATATCCCTATCAATTTGTTATTGAGAAAAATTTAGAGAAATATAAATTTATCAGGAATAATTCTTCACATGTGATATTAAGGGATCCTTAGTTTGTTTCTTTCACTCTATAATCTTTATTCATCAATTGCAAGAAAAATTCACTACTATATTCAATATTGATATACATTTCTTATCCTATATTTCTTTCCCTCATTAATGGATATCATGGTATATTTATTATTTTGTCCGATATTATTAAATAAGAAGTTTCAATAAAGTGAATATAAAATTAAGAGTCATATATTAATATTATAAGATGAATTTTAATTATAATATTGAAAATGAATATAAAGATATAAATGATGGCGGAGAAAGTGTATCAGAAGATCTTGATAAATCCTAAATATTACATTTTCATAAAAGTAAAGTTGAATTGCAAAATTATTTTTAAATTTAGATAAAAAATTTAGTAAAATTATGTTGATTTTAGCATCATTTTATTTTGTAGTCATGATAAAAATTATTATAGTATCGTTGTATATATGAGCAATGTATAGACAAAAACGTTGTAAGAGAAAAGTAGTTATAAGAAATTACAAAAATATAAAAAATAAAAATTGAAAAGATTTTGGGAGGAGGGGAGGGGGAGATAGGGGAAAATATGATGATGGGTAGGGTTGGAAAGGGTCTCACTCAGAACAGATATCGATTATTCATATCAAACATAAAAATTATAATTTATATTCAGCAAGTTAATTTCAGTAATTATAAATTTTATAACTATCAAGATTTGTGTTATACTTTAAATCTATATACTTAAAGCGTATATGATAAAATTCTTTCATTTAAATATATGATTTATACATTTTTTATGTAAGAATATTTTAATAAAAAAAAATTTTGCTAACCATAATTAAAACTCAATAATCCAATCTAAAATATATAAGAGCATCTAATATTAATAAAAATATTCAAAAATTAATACTATTTATTTGTATTTAATATATTTTTATTTTTATTAATTATTGAAAATCGATAAAATTACTCATTTAATATTGGATTTATTTACATTTAAGGTTTATAATGGCCTGTTGCTTCTTTTTTATCTCATCAACATATTAATATGTATTCACTTAATTTGCTTTGTTATTCATTACTCAAGAGTAAGTCTGATGTATTTTAGACTGTTTTCTAGAGTAATACTAAAAATTACCGCATAAATCAAAGCATATATATCGTATAATTAAATCAATGAGAGTAAATAAAAATATTAAAAACAAAATAACCATTTTATAGAATAATTATATTAAAATTTATATTTTTCATTATAAAGTACTCTTTGTCACTCAATGCAAACTCAATACCCTGACAATGATGTCTCTTCAAGCAATATTAGCATCTACACCATCAGCAGTATAGTCTGATTGCCCAACACTTTTGAAATGATATCTTAAATAAGTGACATATTTTATATAAAACACTACAATACTTTACTTGCATTTCAAGGAATGAGAAATTGGATTAAAACAACTTAAACTAAGATTCTACCTCAGTGAATGCTGGCCCTGAGTGATATAAGTGTAAGATAGTCACAACAATGGAGAGAATGATAAAGAGGGAGGTGTCTCTGAAACTTAGAATGCAAAAATCAATTCCAAAGGCAGGATTTGAAGTGCGAATTATTAAGTGCTTCCACTCCTAAAAGAAGTCCTTGCTTTGAAATCCATAATTAAGAATGATTTAGAAAAAAAGAAATTTAATGATGTAAATAATGCATATTTTTAATTGAATTGTTTAGCCCACTCAGTAGATATATATATATTTTAAGAAAAACATATGATTTCTTACTATTAAAATATGATAATCAATATATATATATATATATATATAAAATACGCGAGGTTTATTAAATTAACTAATTAATTATTTTTTAGCCTAAAATAAAATCAAAAGCAAGTATATAACATTAAATATACATACTCATGACACGATTAAAATTATATATTGAGAATTTTCATTATATAATAAAGAAATATAGAAATAACAGGTTCACAAGAAAGAATTCTGAGAAGATAAAAAGAAATGATGCACTATTCCAAATACTAGCCCATAAAAGCTCTCCTAATCTTTAATATGATTGGATTAATACATGATTGGCCAATACTATAAACTTTTGAATAAATAAGTATCTAATAGTGCCTTTTATTTTGTGATAGAAAATGGATTCTTGATAAAGACTTTACTAGGAAACTTATTTTAAAATAAGCTTGACCAACTATAATTCTATGATTTATTCATAAAGAGTCTTATATAGTAATAGGGAACTAAAATTAAATATTTAGGAGACTCAATTCTTTCGTTCATTACGACTATAACAATTATTCCCTTCAGAAATAATTAATAATAATAATTGTCCATCCCGAACCCTTACATAAAATGATTTTATTTTATCAGATTCACTTCGTCTATCGACCCTCTAGATCAATGCTCACATAAAAAAATATTAAATAACCTAAACAAACTTTATTTATTTTTAGTTTTTATATTTTTATTAAACAAACATAAGGAACGTTCATATTTATTTTACTTCTAATAAGTAATCCAGAATGTTTCATTTTTTACTGGAAATAATTTTTACTTGAAACATTCTGGATTACTTATTAGAAGTAAAATAAATATGAACGTTCCTTATGTTTGTTTAATGAAAATATAAAAATTAAAAATAAATAAAGTTTGTTTAGGTTATTTAATATTTTTTTATGTGAGCATTGATCTAGAGGGTCGATAGACGAAGTGAATCTGATAAAATAAAATCATTTTATGTAATAGCTGCCCACAAGACAAGAAATAAATTAAGAAAAATTCCAATTATTATGGAGGTGGGTGGAGGAGAATCGGTTTAGGGGTGGGGAGGGGAGGCTGAAGGGCTCGGGATGAACAAATAATAATAAAAAAGTAATAAGTATCGGTTGAGGTTTCTGGGATCCATCAGTTCAATATATTAGTTAATATGTAAGGAGCTAGCCCTTTTAGTGAATAATTAATCAGTGATATGGGCATCACTTATTTTAATTAATGCTTTTTTTCTTATCTTTATTGTTTCTTTCTATGTTCTTTTCTTTGACTATTACTTGATTTTTTGTTTGAGTCAGGCGATGAGAATTGCTCAATTTAATTATCATTATATAAAAAGACGAGAAACAAGTTTTAGCCTCCTGGCAAATGAGTGGAATGAGCAAATTAGCCAGTTCTATTTCATAAGTCTAAATCCATGGGTCTTAGTTTATTTACTTTTAGTCTATAAGAGTCTTTAAGAATTGCATTCTATGATCATTTTTGCTTATTGTAAGATTTTTCATATAGTTTAGATTAATTCTCCCTTGTTTTAAGAGAATTTTTAAGTCTATTTATTTATGTTGTTTAATAAATATTTATTTAGTCTAGACTTTGTGTTGAGTAATAGGGAATGTAGAATATTTAATCGGTTATTGATCAAAATTTGCTTACGGGAAAGTAAAGACGTATTTTAATTTTCATTTATAGGACCCCTTATCTTCATGCAAAAGAACCTCTTCCAATGATGCAAGATTCTTAATCATTGAATTCATTCTAAATAAGATTAGATGAATTGTATATAATTATGAATTTTGAATTGCTTTCCATTTTTTCTCTTGTGAATATTATTTTATGAAGAAATACATAAGGATTATACTATAAACTATCTTGATTAAAATCCTCATTATTCAATTTTGTAAAGCATTAAATAACAATAATAATATTAATAAGATTTTTGTATTCTTATAACTATATAATTTTTACAAAAGCACAATTTTCCTAGAATTATAGAATAAATAAAATTTAGGATATCTTCTCCAAACGTCAACTTAATTTTAATTACAAGAATGAAAGGATATCTAGTAGCAGATATTAAATGTAATTTTATTTAGTATCTATGGGACTTGTAGAAATAGGAGTTTTGTTTTGTTATATAATACTGACTGTTATTTGTTTGATTTATCTTAGTCTATTGTTGATTTATATAAATAGTTGTTTGATTTAGTTTTAAGCAAGTTTAAGTTGTATTTATCTCTATGTTTTGGATCATACAAATGAAATTCGAGTTGACTTAGGTTGGCAAATTTAGTGTATGAGGTAGCATGACCCTATGTAATTTTTGTTAAGCTTGTCTTAGTTATCTTGGATATCTTATGCTATTCTTGTTTGTTAATCGATTGAACCTCTCTCTTGAAAAGATCATGGTCGCCTTTGAGTGTCAGTGTTTAAAAGTAAGATTATTATTAAGAGTCACTATTAAAAATGTCACTAAAGTAACTATCAGACTCACAATCATCAAGTTCGTTTTATCCATAGTTATTGCAGTGCTATTGATTATTGCAATTCTAGTCAAAGAATGTTAGATAGCTGCTCTTTTTGAATTGACTAGAGTATAAAGAGGACAACTCGTAGAGAAGGAAACCTAAATAAGAAAGTTATATAATCTAAGTCTGTTCATAGATGGGTATTTTATATTAACTTTGGGCTAAACTTTTCAAATTCATAATTTCTTTTAGAAATTAAACAAATTGCAAATATAAAATTACATTCCTCTGAGAATAAATAAATTAATTCAGTCTTCCTAGAACATTTATTTACAAATATTCATTATTATTTAAAATAAGAATAAAAATATAGAAAGCTACAAAATTTCAACAGTTAATCTCAATGCATTAACAAACAAAGACTTCTGTTAGTTTAGATTACTTCGAAATTACATATAATCTATTTGTTAATTAACATGGATTTTAATCGCTTCCTTCAATTTCAGAAATTATTTTTCTCTCCAAGAATCTGTTTAAACAAAATTTCATATCATTTCCTCTTAAAAAATTAAATTGTTTTATAAGACTGTGCAAATGAAGACTCCTTCCAACATAAAATCTGCATAATAAAGTCATAAGGTCTTAATTCCTTTTTGATCTAGTCAAAACTTATCAATAGAAGTCATAATCTTTCACACTCCAACAATATTTAATAAGTAATCAACGATTCATAATTAATTATACCCACCTAGCATGTTATATACATGCTAATTATGTTGAAAATTGTGAATAAGATAAAAAGATAAGGAGTTTGAAAAATTAAAAAAATCAGATATCTTAAACAAGTCGTCAAACAGCAAAAACAAAAATATAAATAAGTTAATTATACTTCTAAACATCAACTCGAAAATAAATTTACGCAAACTAAACATATAATAAGTATCATTTCAGTAAATCTAGAGTTCAGATGTAATTTAGTAAATAACAAGAATTATTGCAACACTAAAATTGAAACTTCTCTCATTGCCATTTGCTTGATATCAAATACTGCTTGGTTCCTTAATAATCCTTAAAAATTCGGATCTGCATCAGGTAGTTTGATAATACTTTTTCGATAACTAGTTTGAATTCCAGTTGACAGAAGATGAAAGGAAGCAAATAAATAAAACAAAGAAGAATAAGTGGACATATTAGAATAGTCATAATTGTCATGTAATGGCATCTTCTTTGGAAAAGGCTTGCCCAATAGATATTTTTAACATATAAAAGTCTGCGGGTCTTCACAAACCTCAAAGTTTGGACTTATTCTCATATTATTTATTTTAAAACGAATTAAATAAATAAAGCATTAGTTTTCAAAGAATTCATTAAAACTAAAATAAATATGAAGAAAAATGAATAATAATTTTATATTAATATTAAAATTATGAAGAAAATTAAATCATATGTATAATATGTGCAATTAATGGTTTTTAAAAATTGATAAGTTAGTCTGTCCTGGAATCATTTGACTATGAATTAAAAATTTCAAGGACGTCACTATTGGCTATAATTTATCTTATTTCCAGAAAGACTTATTTCTAATTTATTTTAGCATAATTAAACTCAGTACATTATTATATCTGATTAGAGTCGATTTAAAATACTAAATATATATATATATATAAAGATAAGTTTGTAGAAATAGTATGTATCTTTAGCTATCAATACGCAGCAAGAGATACACTTTCATCTTTTACCATAAGTCCACAAAGAAATGCTGGTAGGACCTAGAATCCAAGCAAGCTTACTTGTCTGCATATCAACTACAAGAGTCGCACCATCAATAGTAATACCTAATAACATATCATGTATAATAAACTCTTTGTCTCAAATATCATTGAGCATTACAAGAATTGGCTGTGTAGTAAGTGTAATATAATCACGATAAAAGTGTCAGCTAAAGAGATAAAGCTATTACAAATAGACGTATAGTGTGCTTGATCTCTTGAAATGAGATTTGATATTATTAAACGAGATCAAGCTTAGAAATGGAGTATATTAAATGCATGGATCGTCCGAAATTAATTTCGTACTATGATTAATGATTATAATCTAGTAAATCTAATTCGTTAATATAAGGCAATCGAGAAATACTGGCGAGCATTTTCAGAATGATTAGTTCAAAGAGATAATAAATTAATTAAAATCTATAAATTATAAAATAAACAAATAATGATGTATATCATATTAATGATTAGCCTTTAGTAAGGATCATCTTAAAGTATTTCTGTTTAATTAGGCTCATTAAGAGATGAGACTGGTTATGATGATACATTTATTGTTGGTTTAGACTAAGTTATTTACGCATTGCTATAAAATAAAATAAAAATTAAACTCATTTATTGGAGATAGCTTCTGAAATGAAGTATGAAAAACAGCAAGTTAGATATGAGATATTCAAATGGTAGCATACTCGAAAGTTTACTTATTGATTTATAATAAAAATAAATAAAAAATTAAAAACAAAACTTTCATAATCTTATTTTTATATTAAACAAAATTACTATTGATATATAAGACTGAATTTAAATAAAATGAAATAAACATTAAATAAAAACAAATATTAACTGAAAATTTTTTTAATAAACTATAATC
The DNA here is from genome assembly GCA_000711775.1 of Oxytricha trifallax. NCBI lineage: Eukaryota > Ciliophora > Spirotrichea > Sporadotrichida > Oxytrichidae > Oxytricha > Oxytricha trifallax. Next base: position 60,928 of record ARYC01002214.1, read on the forward strand.
CTATATTAAATTTTTAAAAATACATAAAACATTCTATGAGGGTCGCCAACTGAGAAAAGTAAGCAGTAAGCTACCCTCCAAAATTTTCTGATTAATTAATTAGATTTTTACAAGATGGGATTTAGGCTTGTTAAACTAGTAAAAATTGAGTCTATAAATACCTGATGAGATTACTGTCTACTCCAAAATTATTCATAAATAGTTTAATTGTTGATTGAGCTGCTTCTCTATAGCAGGTCTCATAACATATTGTAGGTCTCAGTACTCATTGATTTGGATTAAGAGGATAATAGCGATAATCAGTCCGTAAAATCCCAAGGCTTATGAGAAGATGGGAATTATAATCATTCAGACGAAGATCTGTTCTTGTGAGGCATAAGTGCTGACACCGCAAATTAAGAATTTTCATTATTTAAGTTTAAGAATTCATTTCTATTCCCATTCTAACAAGCTTTCCATTTTGATTGAATCCATTACAGCTTCAGCAAAAACATTATATTAATAATTTACAATATTAATGTCGAAATCTTATTAGTAGTAAGATTCATTTAATTTGGATGATGGTTACTGTTTTAGCTGTTAAATTAATCTGTTAATTTCATTTTGCTTAGAAAAGTGAACATCCTTGAAAATATTGAACTTCTAGCGTAATCAATTGTCGTCACTAATTTCAGTTATTGGCTTTTCTTGCAAAGTAGTCTTCAACACTCATTATTCCCGTTTTGCTTTCTTAATTTTAAGATTTTTAAATCCGAATCGTTTTTTTATTGTCATAAAATGATTTATAGATTCATAGAATTTATGTGGTGATCCTAGTTTAGGTCAAGCCTACGAGGTTAAACATTTTCACAGATTTTCAGTAATTTGTCTCTAATATGCTGATATTCTTAGAAAATCATAACTTAAACTGATCTATGACTAATCTTGCGACTTTTCCACTTTTGTTAATTTGGGTTAATTGGCAATACGCTAACCACCCCAAGGAGCTAAGAAGTATATTGTTTATTCTGCTGACTGACAGTAAATGCTATTTATTTATTTTAATTGAAAAGCTATCGTAAGCTTGATTAGGATTGAATAACTATTTATAAAAATTCGAAAATCCAACGACTTTTACTGAATGCAATAATTATTTAGTAATTTAGAATAAATAAATAGAATACGCCACTCTTATTAAATAGCACTTAAAACCCCAAGAGTAATTTTTAAGCAATAGAGAAAATGAGAAATTAATAAATGAAACTTTTAAAAATTTAATTACAAGAGGAATGAAACCCCATTAGGAGAAATACAAAAGGGGTGGAAAGTAAAAAATTTAAAATATGTCAATTAAGATACAAGAACCATCCCAGTTTCAAGAAGCTGTTCGTCCCATCCCTGATAAGGAAGGTGTATCTTTGTCGAGAATGCAGGCTAGTGGCCAAACCTCCCTTGGGATATCTGCAGGAGCCTTTACTTGAATGTGGGAGATACACTGAGGAACCTATGGCAAGCCACCTCGACCTCCTCGCGACCCTCAGTGGCGGCCTCAACTTTGTCTACAATGCTGTCGAAGGGAGGGATGATCTGCTTGCTCTTGATCTTTTTATAGTAAAAGACAATCTTGGCGATTCTGGCGTGGGTCTTCCTGCTAGTGTCTGCCACAGTGGGAGCACTCCATTTTCTATAATCGAATTAAGTTTTTAAAGTTCTAATTTTAATTAATTAAAATAGGGCAGCTTTTTAGACTATAATAAAACCCTTAATTTAAACAATTAAACGATCAAATTTTTAAACTTACCTAATATGGCCAGACCTTTTTGCCTTCGAGTTTTTCAGGAAACATTGAGCTAGGGGGTTACTTTTTCCCTATAATTAAAAATAAAATATATATATATTAATTTAATTAATTAATTGATCACCTTTAGAAATTGGTAAAGAAACTTATCCTTGATCTGACCTCCTAGAGGCCCAGGTGCTTCAGAGCATCGACCAAGGAATGGGTGGAGGCGCCGGGGGGTCGACCCCATGCCACAAAGGGGTAAGAAGTGATAGTCTCCAGGGGTGCCTGTAACGTCATTCTTTTTGAGTGGCTCAGGAAGCTCTGCTTGATCCACATAAGATTTCCACTTAAACTCAGCTTAGTTATTTTCTAGTAGCTAGGGTTATTCTCTAAAGGAAATCCTAATAGCGCCAGATTAAATCCGTGAGGGTGTAGGGGTCTAGGATCGAGGAAGGCCTTCACATGCATCTCCTGGAGCTCTTTGTCAGTGATTCATTTGGTTCTTATCCAATGGTTCTCTTAGTCTTTTGGGGTTATTAGGGTGTCCGTTAGGGATTAGCCCGTTATTTCTTAGGTTGTTTTATTTTCTCTAGTAATTCGTTGAGCTACTTATGTATTTCTGGAGACAGGCAGCCCACTGATGAAGTATTAGATTAAGAATCGGCATATTCTTGGCCTCTTCTCTCTGAGGGCGTCCGCTCCATCTGACCATAAGATAGCCTTAATGTCTCGTCCATTAAGTTTTTAGTTATAGCTGCTGGGGTTTTCGACAATAGGTAGTCTAGGAGGTCCCTACCTCCGACCTCGGTCGCGTCATCCCTAGTAGATACTGCCACTCTTACTCGTATGGTCTCGTCCCTTGTTTCGTCATACAGCACCTCTCTCTCATAGTTGGTGTCCCTGGGGAAGGTGAGCTTGCGCACCGAGAGTCGTAGCACTATATCACTGTCCACCATCTCCTGGTAGTGGGTGATTAGATTGTGCCCAAGGATGGTGGTCTCAGTGTCCTGCATCTCCATTGAGGATCTCTGGAAGGTCGACAAGCTGTCCAGCAGGCATCGGAGCCTGGTCTGGTCTCAAAGATGGCCTCCTCAGGTACGTCTGAAGGCTCTATTTGTGCCCGGAGGGTGGGCGGCAGCAGCTGTGGGTCTAGCTCCTCCGATAGGAAGGATAGGAAGGGTATGATCCTACTTGAGATTAAGTTCTCAGGGCTCAGCATCTTTGTTTGGACTAGGGTGTCTAATTAATAATAATTAAGGCTTAATATACTAGAATAAATTTTAATCAGATCAGGCCTCAAAAGTTGGTAGCTTTATGTTTTGTAAAGACCCTCCTATATATATATATTAGTACTCTTGTTTAATTACTAAAAGCTACCAACTATTTATAATAATAAAAATACTATATTTAATTTAAATTCAAATTCAACTTAATTCAACAACAAAAAAACTCTTGGGGTTTTATCTAATTTACATTATATTTATTAATTAATTATTATTTTTCCAAATACATATGTAAATTATCAATTTTACCAACTCAATAATCAATTAATTTACCTGATGAGAGACAATAAAACAGATAGAAGTATTTGCCATGACTACATAAGCAAAAGCGCAGATTAAATTCTCTGCAACATCTATCAATTGAACTATCCAGGATTTTTAGCCCAGTAGGAGTAATAACAAACATTTTCAGTTATCATTACTAAGTAATTATCACAACTTCGATAATAATTACACTACTTCATATTCTCGGAAATTACTATTGAAAATTTTCTTTTGACCCAGTATTTAGCAATGAACTACTGTAGCAAAATCAGTGCAATACTCGTTAATGACTTAGTTACTTTATCTTAAGGCAGTAGTGAGGCTATTATTGATGAAAAACATTAAGTTTATGTTAGACTTTGTAGTTACTTTAACTGATGAATTCTAATGTCTAATTGTAAGTTTCATGAATAGCAATATTATTGATTGAATTAAGATAAGAAATAAAAGAATAGCAAATATAAATAATTAATTAATTTATAAACACCAAAAAGTATAAATTTTACATATTTAATGGATGGGTTGAAGTAATGACTTAAAATTACTAGGAAGGTACTAAACTAGTAGACCACGTGAACTAGTTGGAAGAAGTTTTGGCATGTAAATGGTGATAAGTTAGAAATTGAGTTGTTTGGTAGTAATACTGTTCTTGGTCATATAGCTTTATTTTACTAAATGCATTTTCAATAATATTAATATAAATATAGTTATTTAATTTTAATTACATAAATCTTTGTTGGAGTAACTTAGAAGACTTACTTCATTGTCCTAATCTGGGAATTTTTTATATAGATAAATTCTGAATTCAAAAAGACATTCATTCAATTAATAAGAGGAAAACTAGGTGGACGAATGATAAGTCTTCTCATGATTTAAGTAAAATAAAATATATATATTAAGAATTATCAAAGCATCTGGAGGAGAATGTAAAGCTTGGGGTGGAGTTCATTAAGCATTTTAAAGAATAGATTATTTTATAATCCAATAATCCAAATAACCCAAGAAATCATTTAATGGCTCAATCAGCAGCCTTTACCATCTCATCACAGAAATAAATTATATAAGTTTTAAGTGGTTGAACGGTAAAGTATAAGCTTTTATTTTGTCTTTAAATCAATTTTTTTAGACATGAGTCTAAGATAAACAATATAATATCTTTGTATCCTTGTTACTTAATTAGGCGATATTATAACTTAGTCTATAAGACTTTTCATCATTAATCCCTTTTAAATAATACATTTCTCCAATTTCATAACTCCTTCCTTGTACAATCTGTTATCGGCATCCGATAATATTCATAATCTGCGAGTGAAATACTATTGTCATAAATCTTAATGAAAATTATGGCCGAGCATCCTACAATTACAATAGCTGAATGGACAATGAAAAGAATATAACATCAAATAGCAGAATTAGATGTAAATCAAAAAAATAGGTTTCTACTCAAGTCTTAAGAATTCACTTTTTATTTTCATATGCTATATGCCAAAATCTACTAAGCATTTCAATAAAACCTTCACAGATTTCATCATTAGGTATCTTTTATAAAAATCTACTGAACCAAAAATGGTAACATATAATTTTTAAAAGCAAATTTATCATGGATTGTAAAGTGAAGTGTTTCAGCAACATATTTCAAATTGAAAATATATCAAAAAAATATGATAATTTGTATAAATAATATAAGCATAATATGTTTAAGCTATGCTCTTGATAATTTTTTGAAATCAAACCAATATACATAAAGATTACATTTTAATTTAAATTAAAGTACTGAATAAATTAGAAAATAGATAAAATATATGATCTCTTAAAAATATGACATTTCGTTAATAAGAAAGGACATTAGGTTTGAAATAATAAATTTAAAAAAACTAAAAATTAAATATATATAACTTTTTATTTAATAAGTTTTTAAAATTAATCAAAAATATTTAATTTAAATAATATAAGTAATATAATTTAGAATATATATATTTATTAATTAAAACTAAGTGAAATAAAAAAAAAAAAAATTAATAAAGAACATATATTGAGACTATTTTCTAATTAAATAGGCAATCTAATTCAAATTTTAATGATCGTATTGGTTGTAGAGCGATTATAATTATTTAATTAGTAATATATAAATAAATTATATGGGAAATAATAAATTCTTGGTAAATGGTACAATATATACTGATAATCTACTTTTCCCTTAAAATTTTTTTATGAAAGTCGAGAATCGGCTGCAGAATAAACTAATGTGAATTTAAAAGTATTTAGCTCTTGCTTATTACAACTTTCTTTATTATAAGCTCGCAAGATAAATCACTTTGCATTTGACAATGACATACAATACTTGAAAATGGTTTAAATAGATCCTTAGACTATTCAAAACATGTCATTTTAATGTCACACACTCATAGAATTTGTTCATTTCCAAAATCTACATGAAGGCAAGGCTCTCCAACAACATAAAGATATTTACTTTTGTTCAGCACCTTTTAATTAGAATGAATGCAACACTTTAAAGGGTCATCGATGTTCCCATTTCACGTAAGAAATTCATTACCAAAAATTAAGAGACGATTCCATACATAATAGTTTTTTATTTCTTAAACACACTTTATGAAAGACAAGAATCGGCTGCAGAATAAACTAAGGGGAATTAAAAGTATTCAGCTCTTGCTTATTACAACTTCTTTATTATAAGCTCGCAAGATAATTCACTTTCCATTTGACAAAGACATACAATACTTGAAAATGGTTTAAATAGATCAAAGACAATTCAAAACATGTCATTTTAATGTCACACACTCATAGAATTTGTTCATTTCCAAAATCTACATGAAGGCAAGGCTCTCCAACAACATAAAGAAATTTACCATTGTTCAAAAACCTTTTAATTAGAATGAATGCAACACTTTAAAGGGTCATCGATGTTCCCATTTCACGTAAGAAATTGATTACCTGAAATTAAGAGACGATTCCATATATAATAGTTTTTTATTTCTTAAACACACTTTATGAAAGAAAAGAATCGGTTCTAATGTGAATTTAAAAGTATTTAGCTCTTGTTTATTACAACTTTCTTTATTATAAGCTCGCAAGATAATTCACTTTGCATTTGACAATGACATACAATGCTTGAAAATGGTTTAAATAGATCCTTAGACTATTCAAAACATGTCATTTTAATGTCACACACTCATAGAATTTGTTCATTTCCAAAATCTACATGAAGGCAAGGTTCTCCAACAACATATAGATATTTACTTTTGTTCAGCACCTTTTAATTAGAATGAATGCAACACTTTAAAGGGTCATAGATGTTCCCATTCAAAACCCCAAAACCCCTTAGTGAGGTTTATAAGTGCTTTGATTTGTAGGGTATAGTTGGGGTCTTATTGGGGTTAGTAGAGAAAACGCAGGTTTGATGCGAATTTAATGTATATTTAATGAGTATAAATGTCATTAATTCAAACAAATTTTATCTGCTTATCTTTATGGTATCTCTTGAACTTAGCTCTCTTTAATGTTTCAAGTATATCTTCTAATGATGATCTTGGATATGCTGGAGCTCTTACTATGATCATCTCAACCATTTTCTTAATCTAAGTGCATACATCTTCCTGCTTTATATGTTTAACAGCCATGCTTATTGATTACTTTTCTTGCTTTGTTCCGAAGTAAGACATACTTTCCATATCGCACTCTAAAATTATTGCTGCTACCGCCCAGACATCCCACTAAACAGAGCCATTAGTCCACTTCTCTCTTATTGGGAAGTACCCAGGTGTGCCTAGCACTTTAGCTAAAGTCACTATTTCTTACCTTATTGCTCTATTGAAATCAATGACTACTATTTCGAAAGGACAGAGATTTAGCATTACATTTTCTGGCTTCAAATCTCTATGAACATACCCTAGATCATGCAGCTCTTTCACACCCTTGATCATTTCCGTGAGTATCTCATTCAAGTCATCTGGGTATCTATTATGGTAGAGATAATCTCTTAGAGTCATTTCAAATTTCTTAAGTCGTAGTGCAATAAAACCATGTCCAAGAATAACTCCATCGAGTTTAAGCAAGTTCTTGCATTACCTTTTATGAGCCTCTCTTAGTATTATGTATTCATTGGCAAACTCATTTTGATACTGCTCGTTCCTAATAAGATATTTGAAAGGATATACTTTATAAGCATACTCATCAACTACTATGATTTTGCCTTGTTAGGCACATCAATATGTAAATAGTTGTCAATGCAAAAACTGAGATCTACTGCATTTAATGCAGGTATATACATAGCTCTCTCTCTTACAAGCATGCTATATATAATTCATTAGCTGGTTGGTTCATTGACTCAAAACGTTTCTGCTTCTTAAGTCTCTCTTCCTGCTCTCTTTAAGACTCTATAGTATTGGAATTTCTCTTGGCTGGTATAAGTTTTTATGTTTCTTTATCTTGCATTAAAAACTCACTTAAATGATGTTTTTGAATGTGTCTTTTAACTTTAGCTGAGTGAGTGTAAGACTTCATGCAAGTCGTGCACTAATACCTGCCATCGACCTTTTCGTGCTTAAAATATATCTTAGCTCTCCTAGAGTGCATCTCTTTGATGGCCTCTTCAAGCTCGAATCAGTTGAGAAGAAATTTTAGCATTCATCACATTAGAATGCTTTAATCTTTTCTAGTGGGAGATGTTCTTTTAACTCATCAACATCTTCGATTAGCGTTTAAATACTTATCTCTGCTATCTGCTTCCTGATATATATTTATAGAATAAACACCTCTGATTCAAACTCAAGAGCTTTAAGCTCTGGCTCCTTTTCAATGTAGATGATCTCTAGCTTCTTAGTTTAGCCAAAGTTAAGCTAAGATTATCCACTGTCAAGAGAAACTGCTTTGCGATTTAAGTTAGCCGCCATGTTTAAATTCAAATTTAAATTTCTATTATAAAGGTCTAATAACCTCTCTAGTTATAGTAACTTTGTATAGGAGTTGGTACTACAACAACAATGGTTGATTCTTAGGCGTTAGACATCATATTTATACTAAGTTTATAGCTATAAATTTTCTAAATTCATGCTTAGTATTTTTAATTTTGGTACAAACTTAGAAAAAATTGAGGTTGGTACTGGTACAAATTAGGTTTTGAACCATATTGGAACTTTTCCATTAAAACCTCATTAGTTTAAAACTAGGTACTAATTAAGTTTTGGTACTATTAAATTGGTAGCAATTAAATTTAAACGAATTTAGTACCAGTACTAATTAAAATTTAACAAATTTAGTACTAATTTAATGGAACTAAATTGATAAAAATGGAGCTCTATCTCTGAAGTTTGTTACAGCTTCTGCGAACTTTCTCCACGTATCTTTACAGGGTTGACCTCCTATAAGATGCCATATTTAATAGTAAGTTTTAAACAATAGGATCCAGAAGTCTATAAGTTATAATTTGAAATTCATTAATAGGAAGAGGAACAAAGATGGAATCACTCAATGATCAAATGAAAAGAGGAGAGGCTCAAGAAATGATCTCAAGATTCAGAAGTAAAGAAGATCTCTATCGATACCTAATTTTACATGGTAAGATAAATAGATAACTATTAACATATTATACAGTTGGTTTATTCCTTCCAACGATGGAAGGTACCAAAATTTCATTCTTGAAAGCAATCTTTTGTGAGGAGAAGAAAGCTTTTAAAAATAAAGAGATTAAATTAATCGAAATTCCGAACTACCCTGAGATTTCAGTCACTAATCTTTATGAGGATGCCATGTAAGATGAGGAAGTGGTAGTTTACCTTCCTACCAAGAACAACTCTCTAATAATCTACCAGAGAGGAACTTCTTCTTTGGTGTTCTTGGTACAATAAAAGAGGATTATCTCAGAGAAATTATTGATGAAGCACATAAGAAACGATATTCTATCTCTCCTGAAGACTAGAAGAAGCAAGGAATTCTAATAAGCTCAGCTTGGCTAGAGGAACTTAAGAAGCATCCTTATCTTTCAAGTAAGCTTTGACATATAACTTTATAGCGGACAATTTTCTTGGGGGCCCCCCCTGGTTTATTTTTTTATTTTTGTTTTTTTGTAAATTTTTTTTTCTTTTTTTTGAAAAAAAGGGGAAAAAGAGCATGCTAAGGTCCATAGAGAGAGAAAGTCACAGACAATTCATGAAGTGAGCAAGAGACTTTATAAAGATGTCTAAAGCCAGAAGAAATAAACATAGATGCTGGAGCTGGCACAAAGAGAAGAAATATGGGCCCAAGCAAGCCATAAAAAAGAGGAGAAAAAAGAGAAGCCAAACCCCTTTATGGGCCAATTTAATATGTGAATATATTCATTCGTTTAAATCTAAAACTTATTTATAAACATTCTTCCCTCTCTCGCACAAATTGTTGTCTTATCTACGCTCACTCTCTTACAGCTGCTTTGAATCAAGTCTACTGTATTGATAAGCAAGTCATGCATAAGATGATACAGCAGAAGCTTCTTGTAGTGAGTTCTTGATTTAACTCCAGTAGAATTCAATTCCATTAAAATTAAGGGCTGTAAGGAACGTTGTATACAGGAGTTATGTTTAACTCTTCATAAGCTTTCTTAGACTCCTTAGTCTTATGAACTGATAGGTTATCAACTAACAGGATGATCTCTTGGTTGCTATACTTCTCTCTGAGCTATGTAGGAACTCTATATACTACTCTCGCTTAATAGAGCGAGGGTGAATCACATAACTCTCTAAGCCTGAATCTTCACTTATACCAGCTAAAATTGCATGAGTGACTACCTTTACTTTTTAGTCATAAATTTCTATGTTATCATACTTCTTGTACCATGGCTTATTGATAAAAGTGTTGAACGTAAACACAGCTTCATCTGCATGTATGAACTTGATGTTATTATCAATAGCTCTCTGCATTTAATCATATATAAAGTTTAAATTATACTATAAAATAGCACTGTAAAATCAATTCACTCTCTTAACTCTGTTGACAGTCTTGAAAGTAATACCATTTCGTCTATAAATATTGGCTATAGTCTAAGGAGAGATACGCATGTCTGGTAACTTGCGATGAAACATGACAGCTCGTTAGCCAAGAGGAAAGTGAGCCCAATACTTTAATGTCTTAGAGTCACAGAGATAGTCAATATGGACCTGTGAGAACTTTTATTTTCTTGCAGGATGTTTTTTCAAGAGCCTGAGTTATAATGTTAAACAGCTAACAAGCAATGATACCTAACAGTTGAAGCACTCTTGTGTAGGAGTCTTGCTATGGCTGTATAATTCAACACTGGTTTGACTTAGTCTATATTAATATTTGTACCATACCTAAGCTTAAGCAATAAATCTAAATATAACTCATCATATATAGACCCCCCTATAGTTCTCTAATTTCTATTTCTCATTTTGAAAATTGGCCTAATTTCTCTACTAACCCCAATAAGACCCCAACTATACCCTACAAATCAAAGCACTTATAAACCTCATTAAGGAGGTTTGGGTTTTGATTTCACTTAAGAAATTCATTACCAAAAATTAAGAGACGATTCCATACATAATAGTTTTTTATTTCTTAAATACACTTTATGAAAGACAAGAATCGGCTGCAGAATAAACTAAGGGGAATTAAAAGTATTTAGCTCTTGCTTATTACAACTTCTTTATTATAAGCTCGCAAGATAATTCACTTTGCATTTGACAATGACATACAATACTTGAAAATGGTTTAAATAGATCCTTAGACTATCAACATGTCATTTTAATGTCACACACTCATAGAATTTGTTCATTTCCTAAATCTGCATGAAGGCAAGGTTCTCCAACAATATATAGATATTTACTTTTGTTCAGCACCTTTTAATTAGAATGAATGCAACACTTTAAAGGGTCATCGATGTTCCCATTACACTTAAGAAATTCATTACCTTAAATTAAGAGCGATTCCATACATAATAGTTTTTTATTTCTTAAACACACTTTATGAAAGACAAGAATCGGCTGCAGAATAAACTAAGGGGAATTAAAAGTATTCAGCTCTTGCTTATTACAACTTTCTTTATTATAAGCTCGCAAGATAATTCATTTTCCATTTGACATAGACATACAATACTTGAAAATGGTTTAAATAGATCAAAGACAATTCAAAACATGTGATTTTAATGTCACACACTCATAGAATTTGTTCATTTCCAAAATCTACATGAAGGCAAGGCTCTCCAACAACTTAAATAAATTTACTATTGTTCAAAAACCTTTTAATTAGAATGAATGCAACACTTTAAAGGGTCATCGATGTTCCCATTTCACGTAAGAAATTCATTACCAAAAATTAAGAGACGATTCCATGCATAATATTTTTTTAATTTATTTCTTAAACACACTTTATGAAAGTCAAGAATCGCCTGGAGAATAAACTAATGTGAATTTAAAAGTATTCAGCTATTGCTTATTACAACTTTCTTTATTATAAGCTCGCAAGATAATTCACTTTGCATTTGACAATGACATACAATACTTGAAAATGGTTAAAATAGATCCTTAGACAATTCAAAACATGTCATTTTAATGTCACACACTCATAGAATTTGTTCATTTCCAAAATCTTCATGAAGGCAAGGCTCTCCAACAACATAAATATATTTACTTTTGTTCAGCACCTTTTAATTAGAATGAATGCAACACTCTAAAGGGTCATCGATGTTCCCATTTCACGTAAGAAATTCATTACCAAAAATTAAGAGACGATTCCATACATGATAGTTTTTTATTTCTTAAACACACTTTATGAAAGTCAAGAATCGGCTCCAAAATAAACTAATGTGAATTTAAAAGTATTCAGCTCTTGCTTATTACAACTTTCTTAATTATAAGCTCGCAAGATAATTCACTTTGCATTTGACAATGACATACAATACTTGAAAATGGTTTAAATAGATCCTTAGACTATTCAAAACATGTCATTTTAATGTCACACACTCATAGAATTTGTTCATTTTAAAAATCTACATGAAGGCAAAGCTCTCCATTAATATAAATAAATTTACTTTTGTTCAGCACCTTTTAATTAGAATGAATGCAACACTTTAAAGGGTCATCGATGTTCCCATTTCACTTAAGAAATTCATTACCTTACATTAAGA
>ARYC01002215.1:0-87397 GCA_000711775.1 Oxytricha trifallax
ATCAGACATGGGTTCGTCTGAGTAAACCATCAATGACCATGAGTGGAGTCGCAGGTGCTCTGGCACCAGTCAAGGCAAGCATCAAATAGCAGTTGAACTGTTAATTTAATTGATTAAAACTTCCCTATTATATATCACGCTTTTAAGTTTAAGTCTAAACTAATCAATCGTCAAACTATCAAAACCTTTCTCACCTCCGCGCATTGCTGAGGTCAAGTCCACCAACACATCAACGATGGTCCAACAGCTTCAGCTACCAATGATGGCATCGATGGATCAAGGATGGAGCAATAGATTTTAGGATCTAGAAGATGAGAATGGATTGATGGTTGGCCTCAACTCAAGCTTATCGACGACGAATCGACACGAAGTGACCATGCCAGATCGACGCCAATTGACGGTGTCAAACGATCATGTTAATCATCGGATTCCTGTCAAACATTAAAATCAAGTGCTTGGTTGTTCAAGAAAAAATTGGGGTTTATATTAAGGTGCTGAACACAAAAATCATCATAATTTGTAGTAATACACATTCGATCAACACAATGGTTCCTATAATTTGGTCATAATTAAATATTTATTTTATGTCTCAGATTTCCTATTTTTACGTATTTTATCAATAATAAAAAAAATTCACTTTCTATACTTGTTTAGAATAATGATACTTAGAGATATAACCTCTATCTTTGCTCTTTTATTGCTTTAATAAGCCCTAATTCGTCTTAGAATCATCCTTAATAATTAATAAGCTAATTTTCAAGATATTATGATTTTTATTCTAACAATTCTTAAATGAGCTAGTTTTATAATCTTTAGTGATGAACTTTAAAATTTATAATTCAAATATTTTTGCGGCTTTATTGACCTAGATATAAAAGCTTTAAATTGATGCTAAATTAAGTTCTAAAAATTAAATTGGAAATAACTTAATTTTTAATATTTTTACATGAGAAAAAATATAACCACTTTGCGAATTTTGTCCTGTCATATATTTATTCAATTTTAAATGTTAAGCTTAATCAATTTTTCTTAAACATTACTACTCTTAATCAGAAGGGAGTGATCACAATATTACAGAGAATTAATATGTAATAAATAGCAAATATTATTTTGCAAAGATTTGAGGGTTTCTATTAATTATTTTTAAGTTCTATATATACAAATCATTATAAATTAGAATAAATTGTCTAAGTATTATGAATTTATAGTGTAAGCTACTATTGATTATTACCAATTTTAATAAATGAAAATGTTTTATGTTTCTATTCCTGAAAAATATATCATTTTTTTAATACAATTTTTAAATTAATAATTGTAGGAATAAATTAAAATTTAGGACTTTTTATTAATTATAAAAACAAACAAAGTAGCAGTATTGTTATCAATTAAAAAAAATTTTGTTCATTCTATACAATGTGAAAATTTTTCTGGATATACTATTGACTCTAGTATTTATTGTATCACTCTAGTAAGATAACTTGTTTTATGTGAGGGTATAATTTTATAATTAAGATATATGCAATTAAATTTAAGTTTTTTCAATAGAGGATTCGATTAATTTGTTACTACCAATAAAAGTTAGATATTTATAAATTTTATTTAATAGAATATGAAGAAAGATATTTTTAATTCAAAACACACTACTCTGATTTTTATATTTAAACTTATTTCACACATTGGGTTCTATTCCTATAATAATTATATTTAAATTTATAAAAATAATTAGGTTTAGATTAACAAACTATTTTATGATGTCAGATCCTCCTAATCTCCTATTTTATTGGTAAGTTATAATAAAAAAAATTGTGAAAATTTAATTATTTAAAATAAATTTTATTTTTAGATTTTTGATTAATTAAAATAACTAAGAATCTACTTAAATTTAATTAGTTTTTTAATAATTATTTTTAAAATTTCAAAAATTTTTAATATATTTATATTGTAGAATACTGGTTGTAATTTGCTTGATGTATTCAGGAATTGATAATTTTGCGGATTTTTTTGTATTCGGATATATTTGCACAAGAAGCGGAATTAAAATACAAATTTTCAAAATATTGGATTCAAATTTATCTATATATTTAAGTCATGCTAATTTGTAAAAAAAAAACTATATTATTTAGTATCAGTCTATATGTTTTTACAATTAAAATATTTTAGTTTTAGAAATTCAGTGAATTACTCTTTTAATAATTTCAATACACAATTAAAGTTCTAAACTAAGTAATTTATCAATCTGTATGAAATTTATTTAATAAATTTGCTTAGTTTATAAAGATTGTTAGATTCTTCATTAATTTAATTAATTATATGTATTTTTAATTATTTATTTTATTATATATAAGAATGACATTAAAGATTTAAAATTAAAAAAAGATAGACATAAATACTATGATCCCAATTTTTCCTAAATAAAGTGATGACAAATAAAATTAAATTTTCTTGAAAAAAAGCGAGGTTTTTATATAATGCAATAATATTTTTTCAAGTTAGGTAGAGAAAAACGTAAAAAGGTATTTATATAAAACATCATCAATGATTTATGAATAATAAGTTTATAACATATAGAAATTTAGATTTGATATTTTCTTACTTAAAATATCATACTAATTATGATGTTAAAGTAACACTGATGATAAGTTACTTTAGAAATTATTTAAAAATAAAAATAATTGAAAAATGTTTTAATTGCATTTAAAATGTAAAGAAAATTTTATGATATATTAAATTGTAAAATAAATTAATCTATTAAATAAAATAAATTGAAAAGATTAATGGTTTAAAATGCCTTTACATAAAATATGTAGCAAAAACAAACATGAAGAAATGCCTCAAAGATCAAAGACTATTCAAAATCGCAAATATAAATTTAATATTTTAAATCAGTTTGATACTACATTGAAATCATTTTAAAAACATTTAAAAATATTTTGAATAATTTTTTATGTTGTACAAATTGGGTTCACTCTAGATACAGATATTTTATAAATATTAAGCAAAAACTTTTGCTTTTTAAAAAGATGATGGAAAGTGAGCCCAAATTTTCATTAAAATATCCAATATATAAATATCTTAGGTGTAACATTAATATAAACCAATCAGAGCAAATATTTAATTGCTTGAAGAAATTAATCTCATAAATTAGATGAGTTTTTAATATCATCAATTGTATCTTGACATCATAAGAATAATAACAATGAATGTTATTATTCTTTTATTTTATTATTTTTTATCGCATAAAAAAATATTCAATCCCATAATCAATTCAATGTACCCTTAAAATTTTTCCTTGCAAATTAAAAATTTTATTTCCCTTACATTTGATATTTTGATTATGATTGCAGACAGTTAAGTTAAACCAACTTAGAACCAAATTAATTATCATAATCCTACTTAGTTTAACTATTAAACTTACTAACAAGAAAGGATTTAATATGAGTAATAACATCAAAGTAAAACAGAATAAAATTATAATTTAGACAGTTTTGATTCTTGAAATATGATAAATGTTAAAGAATAAAAGCTCAAATAATGAAAATATTGCATATCAGCAAATGAAGAGTAATACTTTGAACTTTTTAAAGAATATAATTTCATAATATATTTTCATTTATCTCAATATAATTTCGTTTCATTAATTTCTTATTTATATTCATTTTCAAAATAATTTCAATTTTTCAATTAAATATAAATATAAATTTATATCAATGCATATTTTATTGTTTCTTAGACTAATTTTGATTTTTAGATATAGAATGTAAATAAAAAAATTAATTAATGAGTATTTTTCGAAAAAAATATATATTTAAATACCTATGAAAACATCTTAATAAATTAATTATTGAATTTAACATACCAATTTAAGAATTGTTTGGAAATAAAATTTTAGAATTTTTTTTACCATTAATTATTTTAAAGCCTGGAAGATATAATATGCTTAAATATAAATGATTTAAATATTTTATATTATCATATTAGAATCACTAATATTTAATTTGTGAAATTAATCTTATTATACTATCTGCCTGGCATGACTACCAGTTTTAATTTCCTTACATCTTTAAATAATAGAAATAATTAAAAAATTAAATATCTTTGAGTTTTATTATTAATGTATATATAATATTTTAGATATTTCTTTCATTCTCTATTAGAATTTAATATTTCTTAAAAGTCATTATAAAATATGTTGGAAAAATTTTGGAAAAGGTAATCATTATTTATCCACATATTATCTTGAATTAACATTTTTAATTAAATTTAATTATACTAAATAGTAACCCAATATATTGTTGACACTATGGGAATAAAAATGTTGCTTTAGCTTATTGAAGCCAATTTGGGAACTCTAGAATCAGAAAAGGACCTTTTAATTGTCAAAATTGATCTTGACAAATACATGGATAGATACAACCCCTCAATTGAGGAAGTCTCAAATCAAGTGAGATTAGAAACGATAGTAATTGAAAAACATGAAAATAATCAAGACAATAAGCTGGAGGAGAATAAAAGTTCTATAGATGTAGAATTAGAAAATAGCTTAAAAGAAGGCAGAAGTGATTCGATATCATTAAGTCAAAGTCAAAGAGCTTTGCTATAAGCTAATATATATATATAAAGCCTCGTTAGACAATTAAGAATGATCACTGGGGATTAAGATTGATAAAATTAAAAGTAAGTTATAATTGGCTGAAATTAAATAAAATTAGGAATAAAAAATAAATTTACGCACCATGATTAATTTATTTATAGTAACAATTATTCGAGAATTGGTTTTAAAATAAGCCAAAACTTAAATAATCTACGCGAATAATAATTTAATTTTAATTTAATTAATCTTAATTCCCAATCTTCATTTTAAATTGACTAACGGGGTTTTATATTATAAGATCGATTAATAATTCTTTATTTTTCAAGATTTATAATTTGGAGGAGGAAGTATCTTCCCATATTGAAATATATAATTTTTATAAATTTCTTAGAATCTTTATCATCAATAATGTTATAATAAATCATATTTTAACATCAAGTATTTTTTATATTATGATGAAAATTTCAAATATTTTATCAAACTAACATATATTTTTAGTTTAAAAATTTGTGCAACATATTTTACAATATATAAATGACAATTGATAAATATAAATCTTGAATTATATAAAAAAATGTTCTTTATGTATAGAGTTGAGATATATTAATAATTTAAAGTTTTGAGAAAGAATCTTCATTCATAATTTTAATAGTTTAAAAATGTTTTTATTATTATTAAATAAAAAAGCAGAATATGCTACTTAAAACAATGATATTGAAAATACAAACATAAAGCAATTAGATGATGAACATTCTGTCACTCTATCAATATTACAAAAATACAAATAAATGGCATCATAGAATTTGAGAATATATCGCTAAATATTAAGAATAAGTTTAAAGTTTATATATAATAGATAAAATTAGTACTATCTCATAAGATTCGTATCATTTAATTATATTTATGATAAAATTCATTTATTTTGAAATTTCCCAATTTCAATGTACTTTAGTGGTATTTATTGATCTATTATTAAAAATTATAAACTCAAAATGGCCCAGAGGTTGAAGAAGAACAATTAACAAAAACAATCTCTAATAATAACAAATCAAATAGAGATTAAATTCCTCAGAAATCAATAAAAATTGTAATATTCTTATGAATATCAAATTCAAAATTATTTAGTAACTTATAGTTTTTTATAAATGATGAAAATTACTGAAGTGTATATAAATATTTCCATTCAGAAAAGATGTAATTATGGTTTTTGGAAAGCTAATTTTGGGATTTTACTTTGTGTCACTTGGCATCTCTAATTTTAACGAATCATAGCAAAGCGTTCACTTAAATAGTTTCCTTATTTTTACTGCATTCTTATGATTTAATTTGGGGAGAAGTTCCCTGTTTAGTGAGAAATAAGGTTTATGTCAAGAAAATTAAAAAAAAATAAAATATTTATTAATTTTTCATAATATTAAAAATGAATTATTATTTTGTTTCAATTTTTGATTTGGAGTATATAAAGCATCCCTAAATATAATTACAAATGAATTAAGGTGAAGTAGTTGCTTAATAATTTACTCATCAAAGGTAATTTAATTAATTATATAGGTAATTTTAAATGATATTATTCTTATTTTTTCGTTTAAAAATATTGCAGTAGAAGTTAGAAAAATAAAAATAAGAAAATTATTATTAACTTTCATTTCTTAAATTTAATATATGAGAATGCACTAAAAATTATTACTTGTTGTTGAAAAATAGAGTGACTTGTAAAAAAGAAATTTATAATAAATTAAAATTTTAATTGCAAGGAAAATTTCCAAAATTTATTATATATTATAAGGCCGGGCAAGATATTCCATTCCCTTTATAATTATAATAATTATAATAGGATAAAATTTTGAAATATAATGGAAATTTAATTGCAACATGAGTTCGTGAATTTTAAAATTTATTAGTTTATAAGTAATCCCAAATTAATTATAATTATAGTCGAGGCATGTGAGGGATTTGCATGCCAACATCCATGTTGACAAACTCAATTAAGACGGTTCATGATATAAAATTTGTTTGAATTATCCTACTGGATTGATTTCGTATCTCCAGCTTTAATTCAATGCTAAAAACTAACTAATAATAAAATAATTATAAATTATCAATCGAACTCTCTTTATTCGCGATTTATCAGTGTGAGAGGAAATGTAGTTTTTTGTCTTCATATCAACATTTCGAATCACTCTGATTCTGATTTGCTTAATTTAATTCACTTATTATATAAAAATAATTTATTTTATTTTTTATTAAAATTTAAGATCTATATTTACTAAATTAAAGAGAATTACTTTTTTCTTTAATCTTATTGCTAATAACATTGATCAAATATTGTCTAAAAAAATATAATCATATATAAATAATTTAATTGAGTATTCTTAATTATTTTTAATTTTTTAATTTAATATTAAGATAAATATATTAATATAATGATATTAAAACAAAATAAAGTACCTATATTACTAAATATTTTTGTTCATTATATAATAATTCTACGCATATCATTAAATATACACTATTTTACGATAAATTTCTAAAAAAGAAATTTTAATATAAATTTTCTTGAATTTTCGATTTTATAATGAAAAAATGTTTGAAGTAAAAATAATTTTTTATTCAATTTAATATTCATTCTTCACAATGTGTGAATCAATTAAAGAAATATTCAACTTTTTCAGTGAAAGATGTTTGGAGGAGGACGGTACCATGGGTAAAGCTCTAGAGAAATCTTAAGATTTAATTTTAATTTTGATAAAGTTTAAATAATTTGGAGATCAATAAAATAAAATTAATTTGATTTAAATATAATTATTGGTAGTTAACTTTGTCATAGCTAAGACAATATGACACTTGCTTAATAAAGAATTCAAAATCAGTTGGACTTAACTATTGGCGGTACACCTCTGCCGCATCCTTCAACGAGATAAATCGTTAATTTTAGCATTCAATAAAATAAACTTCCTTAAATAAAATCGATTTTCTCTCTTCAAGATGCGATTGAGTAGTAACGCCAATAGTTAGTTAAGTCAAGCTAATTTTGAATTCTCTTTCGATTAAGTGACATATTTACTAGGTTTCAAGAAAGTTAACTACCATGATTTTGAATAATAAAAAAATTATTTATAATTTATTTTTAAAATCAAATGTATTCAATTTATAATATATATCTTATTTAACCTAGGATTACATAACCCTAGTCCTTAAAATATTTATAAAGTTGATTAAGAATGTTAAAATTAATTAGAATAATAATTTCAATTTATTATAAAATAAAAAAGATCATTATAATTAAATATTAAAAAAATAAAAAAATTCATAAATAAAGTGATAAACACTAATATTTAAATATTGACATATTTTAGAGTGAATTTTACTTTTTCATTTATTCATTATAAATTTAGTGAAATTCTTGTATTTTTAAAAATAATGTGTTTACGCTTGTTAAATTTTCTAATTAATTATAAGTTGATAATTATGATTAGCTTCTATAAATAATAAGATTTTTTATATAATTAAATATAAAACTTCTAAATTTAAATTTTAATCATTAATTACAATTTAAATAAAAAAATAAAAATTGTTTTAAACGTTTAATTCTCCAACTTTGCAATTTAAATCCCATTACCATTAAATTAACTTATAATTATAATATATCCAAAAATCAGTAAATAAACTAAAAAGATGTCAAAATTAATAATAAAAATATTATTAATTTTACTTTCTAACTATAAAAAATATTTTAATAATTTTATTTTCTGGGAAGAAATTAAATCAAAAATGTGAGAGAAATAATTAAAGAATTTCTTAAAAATTAGCGTCTATCATTAGCGGAAAATAAACTTATGACTTTAATATATGATAAAATGAATATTAATGCCACAACAAATAATTTTAAATCAAGTTAAAATTTAAGTCTAAGTAATATAGAAAACTTGGTTCAATTTTACATTACTTAAATTATTTATTTTGTTTCTTTTTATTAATAAACTGAGTAATTGTTTAAATTAGCATTTTTTTTCAATAGAGAAGTCACTCATTTATTAGCATAGTTTTTATAAAAAATATAAAAAGATTTATGTTCTATCTTAGATATCCCTGCACACCCTAAACCAATACACCTTCACCACCCTATAAAATAGTTTAATGTATGAATTTGTTATGACACAGTGAATTTAACTTAATGATGACATTTTTGGTTACATAATACAAGTTATTTTATATTAGATTAACTAGATCCTATAAGAATAGAACTTATATTAAAGTTTAAAGAATTTCTTTTTAAGTGTATTATTGTCTATTATGAATATTTTATTTTTAATATTTTTACTTCTTAAATCAACTTAATTCAACATATTTCAAAAAAAACATTAATAAAAATCTTTTTTGCTATTTCTATAATTATTTTATTATTGTAATGATCTTTGAGAATTAATATAAAATTATATTAACGTTTTTTTTTGAAATATGTTGAATTAAGTTGATTTAAGAAGTAAAAATATTAAAAATAAAATATTCATAATAGACAATAATACACTTAAAAAGAAATTCTTTAAACTTTAATATAAGTTCTATTCTTATAGGATCTAGTTAATCTAATATAAAATAACTTGTATTATGTAACCAAAAATGTCATCATTAAGTTAAATTCACTGTGTCATAACAAATTCATACATTAAACTATTTTATAGGGTGGTGAAGGTGTATTGGTTTATGTTAAATAGAGTGATATCTAATTCTATGGTGAAGAGTGGGGAGGGGTATCTCGGTTAGAACAGATATACTTATTACACAAACTTATGAAAGATTTTAAGTATAGTCAAAAAATAAATTGTAGATTCTACTATCGAGATCTATAAACTGTTCCGATAGCAATTATCTCCTTTAATTGAAAAATAACCATTATTGTATTAATTACAAATTTAGTATGTCAGATTACTTGACAAAGTAAGTTTAAAGGTCCTGTAATATTGTTTTTTTTTAATGGGAGTCTTATAGAATTCAAAGTTAAATATTTTGATCAAGCTCCTTATATTTTAAATTATATAAAGAAGATTAAAGTTTTGAAGTTTTAAATGCACTTATCTTTACAGGTTTCTTCATTTATGGATTCATTAGATCGGATAAGTATAGCGATGTTATTTTTAAATAAAGTTTTTTAAAAAAAATAATAAATGTTTATCTGAAATACTAAACTGCCTTCGCTTAAGAAGAACTTCTCATGTACAATTAAAACCAGTATATTTCAAGTTGCTTATTTTTATTTATATAAAGTAAATAATGAAATGATAAAATTATAGCCAAATAATTTTATAAAATTTATAAAAAGTCATAACAGATAAATTTTCATTCCTGGGGATTGTGAATAAAGGGTTAATACACATTATTTTTTCCATTATTTTTAATGATTTGAATATAAATAATTATATTTTAATTTTATTTAAAGATCAATAAAGATTATTGCAATGATCATCAAGCTTCAACCTTAAAACACGTGGAAGCTCGATTCAAAGTTATAAAATGTTGAAAATTCACCATATTTTAATCATTATCAAATATTTAATGCATTCTTTTTAAATTTATCTTTATAAAATATTACTAGTCCCAATTTATCTTGACTAATATTCTTTATAAACAGTATAACTAATTTATGACTATTATTTTGATTCACATCCTAAACATGTACCATTAGATTTTAGATAATTCCTAAAAGAATTAATGACATTAAAAGTGAATGAAATTTAAGCTTAAATTTCAACTTTATAAGAATATATTATATGCAATTCTATAATTATAACTTAATAATATAATGTTTTAACTTAAAGTTTTGAATATTTTAAACTTGATTTTGTTAATAGAATATATAATTTGGCACTGTAAATATTCTAAATATAACAGACACTTAAAGATATGTTTGGCATGTATACTTTTTATTTAAATTATCATAATCAATCAAATTCTTGAATTGTAAAAATTGCCTTCTTTTAAAACCTTTAATCAACTTAATATTTTATTCTGGGTTTAGAATAAGCTGAATTATATATTTAATTAAAAAAAATTGTAATTTTTTGAGTTATTCAAATCTAATTAATAAATACCCCAAATCTTTAAATTTTAAGGTTAAATAAATTAATAGACATTTCATTAAAAAGTCAATAAAATAAATTTGGGAAATTTATAAAGATAAACTAAATCATAAATTTATTTATAATTTATCACTTTTTAAGATTTTTAAACATCTTCTATGTATTGAGATCATAAGTTTTCATAGCAAAAATAAAAAATAGTAAAATGAAAAAATATTTATTGTTTAATTCTAATAATAACCCAAAAATTTATCAAAGTTTAGATAATGAATGAAATGGGATTGTTTTATTATTAGTCCTTTGCATTTCTATGAATATTAACTTTAATGTAAATAAAAGTATTGTATTTTAATTTTACCTAAAATCTATAATAAAATATTGAAAAATTATTCAAAGGTATTGTGTCAGACTCTTCTTAAAACTTTAAATTATTGAAGTTTATAGTCTAATTAGATTTTATGTATGAATAAATAATGAAAAATTTAAACGAAATTATATCAAATATACATATCAATGTTTTGAAACTTCTGAAT
Organism: Oxytricha trifallax; assembly: GCA_000711775.1. NCBI lineage: Eukaryota > Ciliophora > Spirotrichea > Sporadotrichida > Oxytrichidae > Oxytricha > Oxytricha trifallax. The sequence goes on from ARYC01002215.1 coordinate 11,202, forward strand.
TCATTATCTTAAAAAACTAAAAACCTGTTCAATTACAGATTTAAATTTTTATAAAGTAAATCTAAACAATAAAAATTTCTAGCAACTTAAAAAAAACCGTTCCCAAGTTAAGACTTTATTTATGAGCTGGTATAATTGAAGAAGGTCTATCTCTTCATTTTTTAGTATACTCAAGTATTAAATATATTTTCTAATTTTAAGATCATTATTGATCATTGTTAATCACATCAACGTTTTTTAATATTAGAAGATTATGCATTATAATATCATTTTTGAAAAAAAATAAAATTAAAACTTAAATACTGTTTATTTATTGAATGAATGAAAATATCAAAATTATGTAATAATGTATACTTTAACTATAATCATAGTATTCAGTGAATGATAATTAAAACATTTTTTAATTTTAATATCTAAAACTTTATGCCCTTTTTTGGAATTTATAATCTGTATTAGTATTATTTTTTGTAGAATTTTCAATAAAAATTACAATTTCAACCCTTGAAGATATACTCTAATTCAAAGCATTAAAATTGATAATCAATAATAATTCAAAAAAGCTTTTAGCTTTAACTACCCTAATAATTTCATGCATGTCAAGAGATTTAGGTATAGTCAAATGATTTAAAGTGTGTTTGACTTAAATTTTAATGTAGTTTTGTATTTTTAGATATTCAATATTTGTCTATTAAAAGCTTAAATAAGAAGAAATTTTATGATATATAATTATTTTTTTATAATGTTTAATCTCAAAACGAAACTAAAATATCAACTGAAAAGACTAATATATAGTAATTTCTCTGCTTCTGAAATTAAATATATTATACAAAACTTTAAATCAAAGATTTTAAACTTTTGAATAATTAAATGGAAATATTTTCTCTGGTAAACCTTTAACATGTTTGACACTATTTGGAATAAGCAAAGGAATATAATTATCCTGTAAAAAATTTTTATTTTATAAGAATAATTTTTTTAATTAAATTAATTAAAACTAAATTAACTTATAAAAGGGTATTAAATTTGAACGCAACAGGAACCTACAATAAAACAAAAAATAATTAATTCATTTTTTATTAAATATTAATATTAAATTGCAATTCTCTCTAAAATACTGTAACTTTATTTTGATTTATCTATCATTAATAATAGAAAAGATATTATAATTTAAATTTCTTATATTTAATATTTGGGGTGCTTGTATTTTGAAATCTCAACCAAAGTGACATCATCTGAACATAAATTTTATTGACCGAGAACCCCCTCCTGCCCCCTCAACCGAGAACCCCTCCCCCCTCAAACTGAGAATCCCCTTTTATTATAGTTTTTTTTATGAATTTATTTATTACTCAGAATAAATTTCTTGCCATTCGGGCAGATATTACTATTAAAAATATATTTTTATAAGTTCCACTACTTCCGTCGACTTTTGTTTTGAACATACTCCCATAGGGAAATATTTATAATAAGGTTTAATTTTGACTATCATGATTAATAATCTGAGTTTAATTAATATACATAAATTTGAATTCAAGATTTTTTTAACTTAAATCACTTACACTCTACTATATAGTAAAAATTAATATAAAAAATTTTCCTAAACTTCATTTAAATATAAAATCTTTTTTATTAATACTTATTTAAGTAATTACTATTAAAATCTTATTTCTTAAGCTTAGTTTATTGAAAAATTAAAGACAATTTTTTATGTTTAGGATTACCATTTAAATATATATATGAATAAAATATGATTTTAATAGTAATTACTTAAATAAGTATTAATAAAAAAGATTTTATATTTAAATGAAGTTTAGGAAAATTTTTTATATTAATTTTTACTATATAGTAGAGTGTAAGTGATTTAAGTTAAAAAAATCTTGAATTCAAATTTATGTATATTAATTAAACTCAGATTATTAATCATGATAGTCAAAATTAAACCTTATTATAAATATTTCCCTATGGGAGTATGTTCAAAACAAAAGTCGACGGAAGTAGTGGAACTTATAAAAATATATTTTTAATAGTAATATCTGCCCGAATGGCAAGAAATTTATTCTGAGTAATAAATAAATTCATAAAAAAAACTATAATAAAAGGGGATTCTCAGTTTGAGGGGGGAGGGGGGGTCTCGCTGAGGGGGGGGCAGGAGGGGGGTTGAAACATGAATAACTAAATTTAATTAAAAGGAATTATTTTAAACGGTCGAAACACATAGAAAATGAATCCCAAATTTATGAGTGAGGATTACAGATCCGGAATTTATAAAAATTAAAAATTGTGCTGGAATTCCAAATCCGATAAATATGGAAATCAAAATTTATAACTTGCACTCTAGATTGGTCGAAGATAAGAGGACATCATAAATAAAATAAAATTTATTGCTAGAATAATAATATTTTGAACCTATTTATTAAACAATCATCGTTATTTAATACAAAAATACTTATAATAATGTAGACAATATTTCATTTTATATTAATATTAAAATTACTTGAAAATGTCTTAAATTATTTATTTTTTTATTACAAATAATTATTTTTTAGATATAGAAATAAAAATTACTAAATCCCAATTTAATATTTTTTAAATTGGAAAATATTTCAAATAATATACATAAAAATATAAGGTATAATTATATAGTGTGAGGAAGTTTTTTAATAAATCTATATTGAGTTTTATTGAATATAAAGAAGTCTTAAAAACATAGACGAAATATGTAAATTATAGAGAGCAAATCGAAGTTCAATTATCTTAAGCTATAAATTACAGAATATTACAAGATATTTTGGGTTTAAGCTTAGCTTTGCGGAATGTTATTGAGTTTTGGTAACTTCAGCCTTAATATTAATCCCCCATCATTCAGTGGATGTCTCTCTGAGATTTAATTCCCTATTTTTAATATTTTTTTTAATAATACATATTTATTAAAAATAGGGAATTAAATCTCAGAGAGACATCCACTGAATGATGGGGGATTAATATTAAGGCTGAAGTTACCAAAACTCAATAACATTCCGCAAAGCTAAGCTTAAACCCAAAATATCTTGTAATATTCTGTAATTTATAGCTTAAGATAATTGAACTTCGAATTGCTCTCTATAATTTACATATTTCGTCTATGTTTTAAAGACTTCTTTATATTCAATAAAACTCAATATAGATTTATTAAAAAACTTCCACTTACTAAATAATTATACCTTGTTCTTCTATTCTTGAACTTTTTCAAAGATCAGGAACATTTCTTAACATGTTTATAATTCCAGCTTATTTATGGAAATTTCAAAATTCCAAATTTGTACACTCCATCCCAATTTTTTATTAAATTTGATAAATTTAACTAATGCATTATTTTCAATTTTAAAATTAAATTATTTTAAGCTATGCAACTAACTCATATTAATTGATTTTATTATATTAAATTACAATAGTAAAATAGGTAAAATTATGTTTAAAAAATCATCATTCATTTTATGTTTGTTTCGATTGTTAAGATCCCTTGTAATTAAAAGGATTTTATTGGTGTTTCCTACCATTATTCAACCAAAATCTTTTTAACATATAATAAATGCATTTATTTCAATTGATATCGCTTTGATTCAGATATAATCACCTCACCCCTAATATACTTAGAGTTATATTAAGAAAATTTTTATTTATTTATTATATTTAAGCTATTTAAAGTTTATTTTTTTGAAAAATTAACAAAAATAAATTATTATTTTAAATAAAAGAATTTTGGCTTTTAAATTCTACCAATCTATATATTATATAAAATTGATAAATTTTCAGTTTTTAAATTACTTTATGCTTATAATTAATTTTACCGAAATAAAAATTAATCAGTACAACTATACAATAAGTTTGGAAGAAGCCTCTAAACTATAATTTATATTATAAAATATTAAGCATAATTAGAATTAAATAATACTTTAATATAAGATTATAACCAAGAATTTCTCTGATGAATATTCACTTTTTTCCTATTTAGTTCTGCTTACATGTGCTTAATGTTTTATGCTTTTCTTTTTTCCTACAAATTTGTGCAATCCTTTTAAGATTGTTAACAATAACTTACGACAAAATCACAATAAAAAATTTCATTATTGAAAAACAAATTCTAATTAAAATAAGTAAATATTTTCTAAATGCAGGAAAAACTAATAAGAAATTAAAATAAGAAACACAGAATGGGTATACTAAACGCACAAGACCGAGACCTCATATATATGCTAGCAGAAAATAGAAAATATAAACAACTAGCAGCATACACCATGAGACTCATTAAAAACAACAGAGACTAGTGGGGACTATACATCCTAGAAGCTATAACTTTCATCATCAAAAGGATAGTCAGAAAAGGCCACGAACACATAAATCAGTATCAAATAGAACTCAATAAATTATAGTACCTACCTGAAAACGAGGCCTCAACCAACTAAATATGGATCATATAAACCTACTAACTCTTAAGACTTCTAAGGATAAACAACAAGTTCATTAAACCTTAAACCTTACACCCAAAATCTCCTAATACCACGGAGACAGAAGAATCACCAGCCCCAGGACCATAAACAAAAATCAAGAGAGAAAAGGACCTGGCACCACTCAATATCATAAGCCAACCTTTCTACCCAGAAAAGCAATCCATCATCAAACCCCCCAAAAAAATAGAAAAGAAAATCATTTACCAAGATGATGATGACTCAGACTGGAGCGATGAAAAGCCAGTCTTCTACAGTGACGAATCGTATGAAGAAGACTCGAGCTAACAAACAATCATTGAACAAGAACTCCCCCAGGAAAAACAATAACCTTAAATCTACCTAGGTGATAGGGAATACTACAAAGACCTCCTTAACCTAAGTGATGACACAATTGACAACTTCCTGAAATATAATCATGACGTACTTAATTAAAATTAAAAAAGTGATGACGCACTTAAAATTAACAGTGACGCACTTACAAAAAATTAGTACTAAATAGAAAATAATTAATTAATAAAATAGGATCCAACTATTAATTAATAATAATAAAATATAAAACAAAGAGTACCACATATGAACTAACAAATTACAAAGGCCCAACTCCAAGACAGGCTAGACAAAAGAGAAGCCTGTATATCTATATGGACCTAGAGCATTAACTCAGAATACTACGAAATCATAGAAGAATTTGCTAGATGTCTAAGAGTACTCTCACCCCTAAACAAAGACACAGCAAAAGACTTATTCGACAAAACAGACGACATGCTTAAAGCATATATATAAACGAACCTCAAGTTCGACCCTTCAGCCACCTCAGTAAAGATGCTGAAATTCTTTTCCCTCATTATCATGAAAAATTCAGAGGCCAATGAAAAGAGCTTCATCTACATGAACTATGAGACTGAAGAACATACCAATAGGGTAAAAATATACCTTAAATGTCTCCAAAAACACACATACTTCATTAAATCGGACTTAGTCCAGTTCCTCACCACCAGGCTTAAAGAGTAAATAGCCTTAAAAGAGATCAGCTTCTCTATCAGAATTCAACCACTCGACAACAAACTTAAATTCAAAGAATCAGATGGCTATATCTAAATTCTTAACGGAAAAAAAACCGAAGAAAAAGAACAATAGACCAAAAAGGAGACAACCTAACAAGAACAAGAAAAGAAGACAGAATAAGAGAGGAAAGAAGATGAACACAAAGTTTTAGTATACCTTGAACAGAAAGTTCAAAACTAATTATTATAAAAGGGCTAGTCCCTTACATACATTTAACATGTATATTCATCCGGGGGGCCTTGAGCCCCCGATGAGGATTAATTATTATTATTATTATTATTATTGTTATTCTAAATGCAGGTTTAGTTTACAGCTTAGTATATGGATCTGGGACAAATATTTTCTCATTGATCGTTGTTATGACATTATCAACTGTAAAATACAGCGAAATGGATGAAAAAGCTGCTTAAATCGGAAAATAAGATTATAAAAATACTATAGTTTTATTAATATATATCTAAATTATTTTTAAAAATTGTAAAAAAAATATATATAATACAATTTATTTTACATTCGATTTGAGAAATGAAATCATAATTAATAAAATATTTTATTAAATTCTTGGCAGTTAACTTGTGGAAACCAAGACAAAAAGGTACTTGTTCGATATAAATTCAAAATCAAATTGACTTTATTATTGGCTGTACTCCTTTATTGCATCACTGAGGAGAGATAAATCGTTAATTTTAGAGACAATCAATAATATATAACTTACCCTAATTAAAAACCAATTTATTCAATTTTAATTTCTATTAAAAGTCAATCTGAGTTTGAATTCTCAAACAAAAAGTACCATATTGTCTATGTTTCCATAAAGTTAACTACCACTTCTATTAATTTTATTTATTAAATTATTATTTATTTTCCCAAACCAATTAATCCTTCAAAATAAAAATTTTAATATAATTTAGATAAATTTTTAACAAAGAAGAATACCAACTTTCTGAAATAATTGGGTTATAATTCTCTTGTGGTGCTGATTTTGCATTTCTTTATTTATTTTACATTAAATACCCCCAAAACCCCTTATCTAAGTTAATTGACTTTGAGATTGTTTAAACCACATAATATAGGCATACTTAATAAGGAGAGCTTTTAGGGCTTATGCAGAGTTATGATATTAATAATAAGTAATTTATGAAAAAAAGAAGAAAATAAAAGAAATTTAAACTCCATAAATCTGTTGTTTAATATGCTGGATTAATGGAAGTGATCTTTGTAAGGAATCTTTAATACATTATGAAAAGCATTTTAATTTCAATAATTTATATTCATTTAAACTAATAAAATTTTTTTAAAAATTATACTTCTTTTTATAAAGTATACTAATCATATTTAATCAATCATTATTTTTATTTTTAGTCATCTCTTGAATACCAATCTCTTTTTATCAAGGAGATTTAATAACTAAACTCATAATAATTCTCTTTTAAGCAGGCGAGCAAATTATTACTAGGATTGGCACTTTTAAATAAACAAAGTTTTGCCAAGTGCCAAAGTCTTTTTATAATGCAATACTCTTTTAATGATTATATTATAAAACCTAATTAATAACTTCAAAATTTTACATGTAAAATTTAATGGATTAAAGGAACAAAATTTATAAGTCAGAACGTTATAACTCAAATTTAGTATTCCATGCAAATTTTAACTGAGGTAAATAAAAAAAGGTGTTCATAAAGAAAGATCTAATTTTTTTATATGGATCTTTATAAATGAACAAACTAAATATTTTGAATTACTTAGATATTATTTAAAAAATCATGCTGCTTATGGAAATTTGTAGCCAATAAAAATTTATTTGATAAGGACTAAGGGCTTCCTTAAGAAATATTAAGAGGATTTGAATATATCAATTTGAAATAATTAGTCAATAATAAATGGAAATAATTTAAACCAACTAAAATAAATCTAATTTAATAAATAAATTCAAATAAATTTGATAGAAACTTCATTCAATACCAATGCCAAATCATATAATTATCTTAAATTATAATAAAAAATTTGAAATTCTTAATTTTAATTGTGGCTAGTTAATATTATTTTTAAAAACATTATCTGATAATTCTCAGAGTGATATGAAAGATACGGAAATTAAAAAAAATGATGAATTAATTTAGGTTTATATCCCCAATTATATAACAGATAATCTAAAATAACAATGTTTTGAAGTCTATGGACGAAAATTTCTAGAAAATTCCTAATTAACATAGTAAATTTTTTGGGCATATTTTTCAATATCTGGTAAGTATAGCTAAATAAAACTCTAAAATAATTAAAATTAATAAAAACTAATAGGGATGCAATTTAGAAAGAGACAAAATTTAATTATCATAAAATATTAGTACCTAAGAGGAGATTAAAAAATTAACTATTTGCAGATTTAAAATAATCAATTTTATTTATTTAAATATAAATAGAGTGCTTTCAATTTTAAAACAGGCATCTTTTAATAGAAGGGTAATGAAAAAAGGAAATTTATAAAAAGACATGTTCACAATATAATATGGCAATATTCAAAGTAAATTTAAATGAAGAAGACCTTTAATAGGAAAAAAAGCTGATTGAAAATAATCTGATAAATAAATGGATTTTTTTTTATAACTCATAATATCTTTTTTCTGATAATTTTGCATATTAATATAATATAAATGCTAACTTATCACTTCTCATTTTAAAAGGAAACTCAACATTAAAAATTAATTATGAATGTCTATTTGTACTAAATCATTTTTCAATTATTTCCTTCATATTAAGTTGGCTTACATTATTTAACTTATTTACTCTATTTATTAAAAATATATTTTATAATTTTTCTAAAAAAATAATTCTTATTGAATATATGAAGATTTACATCTAAATAAAATCTTTTTACTATTCATAAATTTTATTAAGCCCTAATAAGCTTTATTTTTTATTGTTAAATTTTAGTTATAGATAAAACTCATTAAAAAACTAAATTATTTGGGGTTTTTATTGATGCTATACTCGATGATGTTCCAATTATAGGGAAGTACACTCCTATTAAGAGTTAAACTATATGATATATTTTGATTACTTTATAAAAAAAAATTTATCCATTATTTTGTCATGCCTTATAATATTATTTTGTGTATCAAATGCATAACTTCATCATATATTATTTTTATAAAAAAATGATAAATAAATAATTCACAAAAAAGTATGTGAAAATTTTCTACATGACTTTTTATATAAACTAATTTTTTAATTTAATAATAATCTTTAAATTTTATTCATGAAATAAGTTAATTAATTTTCAAATATTATTAAAATTTGTTCATGAAAGTTATCTGGAGTATTTTAAGTTTATCAAAGGTTTATAAGTAACGTAAAAAAGTTTAAACAAAAAAATTAAATAAATTTACATTTTTTTACAATTAATTTATCAAATTTTTTATAGTTTGTTGGAAATAAATGATTATAATTACAATTTTGTTTCTCATGAATCATTATTTTGGGTCTGTATGACTAAATCAATGGATTATTTTTGATATTTAGTGAGTTTTTCTTAAAAAAATATTTAAAGAAGTCATTATAGAATATTAACTGACTCCTTCTTAGGTCTACCGCAAATTATATATTTATATATGTCAAATATTTTATTTTTATTGATAAATTTAATTAAAAAATATTCAAATAAAATAATTGAGATTTATTATTCAATATACTAAAAAATAGAAACATAATTCCTAAGAAATTAAATAATCTCTTAAATTACTTTTATTATTTATTAAATAGCTCTTTTATAAATAGATTTATTGCAATTTATTATATTTATCGCATTTATTATTCCTAAAAAAATCTATAAAATAATTAGATACTTTTAAATTTAAATATTTTATTGAAAAACATATTCATTATTATAAGTTTTCTTCTCATTCTTATTAAAATTTTATATTTTAAAAAAGTTTATACTCTGATTAATTTGTTGTATACTTTACTTTATAAACCAAGAGATTTTTCTTAAATTTAAATATTTTATATTCCGGTATTCTTTGCCTTGTTATATAATTATTTTTCTGAAAAATGTAAAAAGAATTCAAAAATTGATACCTCAAATGAACCAAATGAATTGGAGATCATTGATAACCCATATAACGAAAGTCTTGTGCGATGGTTTTTATTAATGGTTTTTATGCTGTATGGTACTAATTTATATATATGCACATAATAGTTCACTATGTTTATAGAAATAATGTAAACGTTTTCAGTTATAGATAGCGATTATAACAAATAAAATATATTTTATTGATCATTCTTTCATGTAATAGTAAGAAAAAAATATTTTATATCTAAATTAAAATAATATAAGCTGGAATATAATTAGATTTAAAAAATTCCCATTTTTATTTTATATTTTAATATAATCTCCTCTATTCCTTTTCTAGTGGTCATTATTTATAGCAGCAATTGATAATTTATTGGATGCATTTAAAAACCCCTTGTTTTTATATATTTATTTTTGTATACATTAATTGAACTATTAATGAAAATGTAGAATATTAATTGTGGTTTTTAGACTTATTGATAAGATAATTTTCAAAAAAGCTTGAATTTTTATAAAATAATAAAATATTTTAGATATTCATATTTATTTAAGTATATTGTTAAAGAATGACTTTAATCCAAAATCATTATATCATGTTATGGTTTAGACCTTTTTATATTGATAAATAAGAATAAAAAACAATACTAAGCAAATAAAATACTATTTTATTCAAATTTTAAATATAAATTTTAAGCTTAAATGAAAATTATAGATATGAAGCAATCAAAATCACAAAACCCCTTAACTCGATGTTTAGCTTTTTTATTTGTAAATCATAATCGGATTTTGATTGGATATATTAGTAAATTAGGCCGATTTTCAAATGAGAAATATAAATTAGCTATTAGGGTCTATTTATGATGAGAAATATTTAGATTTACTGCTAAACTTAGGTTTGGACAACTATAAATATTGATTAGGTGAAAAGAGTGCTATATTATAAATACTACAACGCTCTAACACAAGAGGGCGTCAACAATTAGGTACTACTTGATTGCTAGCTATTTAGCATTTTAATAATATCTTTTAAGAAACTCCTTTATATATGAAAAAGTTCCCTCAAAACTCATATCATTCTCTGCTAATGATTAAAGGAAGAGGAATGTATAATAATAGCATTAATTTCATAAAAGGAGATGAAGCTGTGTTCCCTTATATAAATAATTAGTACAAGAATTATTATAATAGAAATATGCCACTAAATAGTAATGGATATCTATCATTCAATTTTATTTGATATTATTTAAGATTTGGTCTTGAAAGATTAAGTCTTCCTCCTGCTGTATTAACGCCTTATTATTGATATGCCTATTAATACATTAGTCATATTAAAAGTAACTGTAATTAAGTTTTTGTTTATAAAAGAACAGTTGTAGGAAGAAGGAAGAATTTATGTTTATAAATAAGTCTAAGATTTAAATAATTGAATAATATCAAACATTTAAAGACTTTTTAATGGGAAATAAATTTTAATTGTATTTCATTTCTTTCACTTTAATATTCTTCTCTTTGAGCCAGCACTAGATTCTTTGTTCATTTCATTTCGCTTTTATACCTTTCTCAAAGTCTATACTTCCCTTATTATAAGCCTATGATTTCTCTCTCCTTAAATGTTTGCATGTTCGTTTATTTAAAAAATTTTCCAGTTCCAAACTTACCTACAAAGATATAAATTAAAGTCTATAAGATAAGTAAGAACGCTTCTTAAGCTCATAGAAACAGGTTTCTCTTATTAGAATGCCTTGCTTTTTTTTATTTTATTAGGAAAATAGATACTTATAAAATACAAGCTTATTTGATTATTAATCTGAGAGAATTTTTTATTAAAGTACAAATAATATCAAAGAAGAAACCTTTTTTCTAGAAATTTGTTGGAAAGTTGTTTATTGGTAAGAAGATAATCTATAATTTTTTCAAATTTCATCACATCCTCATAGAGATTAAAAACACAAATTTTTGGGTTGTTAGGCATCTGTGTCATCATAATCTCATTGTGTTTAACAGCTTTCTGCCCTTTACAGAGAGGTGACTTAAAAGTAGATATATTGGTATGTTAAATTGTTGGAGAAATAAACCAACTAGATAGTTTTTTTAAGTATATATTATTAGCTAAGCATATTGAAAATATATAGAGAGATATCCTCTTTATTACTAAATCTTAAGATTAATTTTGGAACTCATCCCTTTTCATCGTAACACTACTAGATTATAACTTTGTTATTCTTCGATTAATTCGAATCTAATTTAATTTAAAAACTTCTATAACCTAATGCAAACAATACTACTAAATATGGTAACAGAAGGACGCCACCTAGGTAAAGATACTTGGAGAAAGTTGGCAGAATGTGTATCATAAAAGATTGATTTCCATTTTCATCAATTTAGCTCAATTAAATTAGGTATAAATTTGTTTAAATTTTATTAATTCTGGTACTAATTCCGTTAAATTTTAATTGTACAAATTTAATAGTACCAATACTTAATTAGTACTTACTTTCAAGCTTTTTTTTGTTCTAATTGAAAGTTTAAATATTGTTAAAACATGAATTAGAACCAGAATAAGCCTAACTTATCTTATATTAAGTTTTATATTATAAATTGGGTTTTAAAATTTGTAATTAATGAGCTAAAATACCTGAAAATGAATTTACTATTGTTGAAATAGAATCTCTTGCTCAAATAAAATATAACAAGAGGAGTTATTTCATTGACTAAAATAAGAAAATAAAATTTAATGATGACAGCCAACTTAAATTGCTAGGCTGTTTCTATTGAAAAGGATAATCAAAACTGAACTTGGAAAATAAAATTAAATAAAGAAATGATCTATATTGAATGAAGCAAACAAAGCGTAAACAAAGCTCAGAGTTCTTGTAGTTGAATCAGAGATATTTTTATTGAAGAATAAAAAAGAGGCAAAGGACAGAGATGGGCACTCATAAATATATTGAAATACTATTAAGGAAATAATAAAAGCAGTTCCTGTAAAAGATAAAAATTTTCTAAGTTAAGATTGATAGAAAATTTCTCAATTGAGACTTTAATTTATCTTTTAAGAGAGGTATTCTTTGCAAAGCCTAGCATTTCAAAGCTTGATAATGTAGTTGAAAAGTAAAAATGCATTACTTTTAAGAATCTAATACATACTCCGCAAAAAAAGAAGCACTTCAGAATCATCACCTCTTGATTTAAAATAAGGATAATTTATATATTTTTGCAGAAATGATCAAATATGATTGAGTCTGAAAGTTGTTATAGAATACACGCGAATGTCGAAAGAATAAATTAATTTGGAGGTAATCATATATTTTGACTGCTTTTAAGCAAAAGCTATAGAAAAATAAAAGTGCAAAATACAGTTGATAAATTTGAATAAAAATTTTACCTGTTATAATTCAAATTTAATACTTAGATATGGGTTTTTGCTCTATAACTTAAGAAATTTATAATAATCTGAGATACTATCTATTTAATAACCAGATGATTTAAATGATATGCTATCAGTTTTGGTAAAGGGTAAAAAGAGTTAAAAGTACTTGTTTGTATTAATAGAGATTTGAGAATAAAATATATGATCCTTCCCCATTAAAAGAAGTAGCTATCGAATAAAAAAAGAGCATTAAGTTAAGAAAATATAGCATTATCAAATGAATTTATGTCACCTCTTTTGATTAAAATAAGGAAAAAATTAATTAATAAATTTATTTAATGGAATATAATTAAGATGTTGCAGTTATATTAGATCGTAGTATGCAAATAATATCATACATTGGCAATAAACAAAAAATTTAATCATTTGTTTGCATAATAGAAGAAAATGTGCGTGAAGATATTAAATCATCATTTTGTTTCTATCATTATAAAATAAACAAAATAACACCTTTCTTTCATCGTTAAACTTGCATTAACCATTATAGAGACCAAGATTCATTTTACATTAACAATTAAATTAGTTTGAATAAGTATAATAATATTCATTGAACATACATAAGATCTGCTTTTTATTAATTAACACAATAAGTCCCCATCTATATATTAGAAATAGTATCACTAAAAATTTATTTAAGTGGTCTTGGACTTGAATGTATTAATAATCTGACTGAAATCTCTGATAAATAAAATCAATAGTTTTAGAATTTGCTTTATATAAACATTAAACTCTTATAATATAGGTTTGAAATTTCTTGTCACTTATATTTTCTTTATTAGTGGCCCATTAGGATCAGCATTTTCTAATAGATAAATAAGTCCTAAACCAGAGCAAAAATCTTCTCAAACATAATAATCTTAAGCGAAAGAATAATAAATGCAAGACTAGGAACAAGAATTAGAGGTCGAAAGTTTCAATAATTGATTTTTGATTTAATTTTTCATTATTAATTTATTACTATCATCATCTTTTTAATTAGCTCAACAAATAGATTAATAAAAATATCTATAATTAATTTTATAAAGTTGTTAGATCAAGTTAAGGATTATAAGGGAGGTTAAAATAGAGGTGTTTAAGGCTTTAAAAGCTGATGCCTTTTCATAATTTACATTTTAAATCGACTTTAAATTTTAAAATTTTAAAATTTCAATATTATTTTTTATATTAGATTACAAATTAATTATTTATGTTAAAAGAGTATATATTGTTAAGTTAAAAATTTTAAACCCCAATACATATAAATAATTTAAACTTCTTATTTATAATAATTGGTAAGTGAAAATTAAATCTCATTTATTTAAGTAATTGTACTTAAAATATATTTTAATGGAAAACAAACTTAAGATAATAATAAAATTAAATTAGAATTGGGATTTTCAAATTTATTGTTCCTTCTTAAAATATAAATAATTCAAAACTATTTTGCAATTCAATTACATTAAAATAGTATGCCATTCTTTATTAATATTGGTAATATTTAAAATTATGAAAATATACATATAATTTAAGGTAGGAATCAAAATATAAGAAATAATTATGGAAAATAGAAAAGCTATTAGAAATTCATTTAATATTAAATTTTTGCTGTATCTATTATCAATAATAATTCTTTTTACTTAATATTTTTAGATTCAAATATTTTTACATGCATTAGCATTTTATTTGTCAAAACTCAAGTTAACAATGAAACTAGCAAATACAGCATTTTTTCTTAAAAATTTTGTATTTAAAAATTTTTTTCGTTTATTAATTGTTCCAACCGAGACCCCCCTCCCAGGCCTAAAACGAGAACCCCCCTCCCACCCTAACTAGACCCCCCCTCCCACCTAAACAACATCCCCTATTCATATGAATATTTTGATTCTCGAGGTTCAAACCATTTTCCTTATTGATATCTTGATTTCAAACAATTATTATATATAAAATTAATAATTTTTTCCCAAATTTTTCTCAACCTATAGAATGATACTCTCATTTTTGTTTTAGTATTTAGTAACCTTCACTTCGTCCGTCGACTATTTTATCACATGCTCCTATAGGAAAATTAATAAATCATCTATTTCTATGGTTTATATACAATCATCACGAAAAAATAATCAACAAACAAACTAACAAAAGTATTATTTCAAACAATTTAAATTATTTTCATCAACTTTATTAACATAATTTTAATAGTAGTCTCAATATTTTCATATTTTATTTTTCTTCAATTTTTCTGTATATTTTATTATTTTAATTTAAATTGCAAATTATTTTATGCAAAATAATTATTTAAGAGCATTGATATAATACCTTTATTATAACTACAATAAAATTTAAAATTAAATCCATAATTTATTATTAAACATATTTATTAAAATATATCTAGATAGTTTACTCACTAATTCATACTAGGTATAAAATAGGTATTATATTAATGTTCTTAAATAATTATTTTGCATAAAATAATTTGCAATTTAAATTAAAATAATAAAATATACAGAAAAATTGAAGAAAAATAAAATATGAAAATATTGAGACTACTTTTAAAATTATGTTAATAAAGTTGATGAAAATAATTTAAATTGTTTGAAATAATACTTTTGTTAGTTTGTTTGTTGATTATTTTTTCGTGATGATTGTATATAAACCATAGAAATAGATGATTTATTTATTTTCCTATAAGAGCATGTGATAAAATAGTCTACCGACGAAGTGAAGGTTACTAAATACTAAAACAAAAATGAGAGTATCATTCTATAGGTTGAGAAATATTTTGGGAGAAATTATTAATTTTATATATAATAATTGTTTGAAATCAAGATACCAAGAAGGAAAATGGTTTGAACATCGAGAATCAAAATTTTCATATGAATAGGGGATGTTATGAGGTGGGAGGGGGGGTCTAGTTAGGGTGGGAGGGGGGTTCTCGTTTTAGGCCTGGGAGGGGAGTGGGAGGGGGGTCTCGGTTTGAACAATTAATAATAATACATGGAAACTAAATGAATTAAATAATTATAGAGTAAATTTATGAATTTAATTTATTACAAATAATCACATTCTAAATTATAGATTTAAAAAAGGATTTCAAGCAATTTAAAATACCAATTTTAAAAAAATATTAATTAAATAGATTTTTTATGGGTTAAATTTCTATTAATTAATGATGAAGATTTTAATGATATCAAATTAAATATGTAAGCAACGATTTTTCTTAATTAGCAGCAATAAATATAAATTTTTAAGGTTTTAATTGTATTTACTTGATAATTATATTAATGCAATTATATTTTATATACATATTTACGTAGTTTATTATTAGTATTTAATAAATTCTAAATATATATATAATGATATACTTATATTAAATATTTTAATTAAAATCATTTTAATAAGTATAAAAAATTTTAAATGGAAATTATTTGAAGAAATATTATAAAAAATTTTGTTGGTTTAAGATAATCATTAATTGTCTATAAATAGTCTCGAATTAACCTAATTCATTTATTAAAAACTTTAATTTTATTCTTAACAGTTAATTTACTTGCCAATATTTCGTTGCCACTATGGGAATACAAATGCTAATGTAGCTCATTGAAGCTAACGTCGAAACCCCTGATTCAGAAAAGGACCTCTTGCTCTTGAATATAGAACTAGACAGATTCAGAGAAGTTTACTATCCAAACAGCTATATTGAGTAAATTTTGATAAAATTTCCAGATATTACTAAATAATCTACAATTTATACAATCTATTTCTTTATTAATTAAGAATAAATACATAAAAATGGCACGTATCTCGAAATCGATAAAATTTTGAGATAAGTGCCAAATAAATCAATTAAATTATTTATATTAGTATATAGTCCATAAAAATGAAATTAAGTTTTAATAATATTGAACTTCTAAATAAAACAATTTATATATCCTTAATTAACACATTAATTATTTTAATTAAATTAAGAATTTTGAAATGTTATGCTATAATCTATAAAACATTCAATAATATTTTAAAACACTAATTATATTTATGAAGTTCAATATTATTAAAACTTAATTTCATTTTTATGGACTATATACTAATATGAATAATTTAATTGATTTATTTGGCACTTATCTCAAAATTTTATCGATTTCGAGATACGTGCTATTTAATCGTAATTAATAAAAAAATTACGTGTATAAATTATACATTATTCCATAATTTCTGGATTTTGTATCAAAATTTACTAATTGAGAAGGCTTTAAGATTTTAGAGGACGATCGAAGAGAAATATACGTAGAGGTAGGAAGAACAAAGAGCTCAGGAAGATATTAAAACATAGAGAGACATCGTAGGTCAAGAGAGTATTAGGGAGGATGCGAATGCACTAAACTAAAGTCAGAAGCTTATGCTATCAGATTTAAAATTAATAAAACACCAACATAATATGTAAAATTATTATTTAAATCTATATTTAGGTGATACACTTAATTGAAGAAAATTAAAATTAAATGAATATAAATTTAAAGAACTATGTTTATATATTTAAATTTTTGAGACAATTCAATTAACTATAAAATATTTATTTATTTCTATCAGCTATTGTTACCTCAAATAAAAACGAAGAAACCCCAAATGGAGCTTAAACATTTGATATTGAAAAATCTGTTGCTCTATTATCATAAATAATGTTGATATTATTATATTACTGCTCAAGAAGGGCCTGAAAGCTAAAATGAATCAGAGAAGTAAAAAGCATCAACAAATTTAAATAAATCATAAACAGCTATGACAGTTGAACAATCACACACACTTAATTATATCATTTAAGTTATGAAATATTTATAATAAATTTAATAGATACCAAAACTCAAATTATGAAATTTGAGAAAGAAGTATTAAGCGTAAAAATTACAACTTAAATTTTGAGTATACATTTTATCAATTTTTTTGTAGTAGCTTTAATTTAGCATATTTTCATAACTCTTTTTACATAAAGTCATTTAATGAGATAAACTAACAGATAATAACATCATGGACATAAGATAATTATTTAAAATAATATTAATATAATCCAAAATTATTTTGAAATAGCCTATATGAAACATATTATTAAATTTTTAATACAAAAAGCAATATTCTTTTTTAAATATAATTAAAATTATTTTATTAAATAGTAGGTATAAAACGATGTTTTAAAAAAAATTGTTTTTGCAAAGGAATGGGCAGTTATCCTTTTTAAATTAGGTATAGGATTTTACTTTGTAGCACAAGGAGTTTCAAATAAAAATGAAGGGGGGGGGTGGGGCCATATCTGAACCAAAGATATTTTTTGATAATTTACATAAGCTTGCGCACTTGGTCAGGGTCAAATTAGAGTTAGAGAACACGAAAATATTATTTTCAGATAAGAAAGATTTCTCTGTAGAGTTGAAAACACATAAAACGTGTCTCAGTTTTATCATAAAATTACATTAATTTTTATATTTTTTTCATATATTTTGGTTCAATTTGAGCTCTTCTAAACTATATTACTTATTCAAAATTTTGTTGATAAGTTACTTACAAGATATGTAAGATCAAAAATCCTAATTATCAATACAACATGTTATATTAAAGTAATTTACTTGTGAAAGATAACTTATCAACAAGATTTTGAATAAGTAATATAGTTTAGAAGAGCTCAAATTGAACCAAAATATATGAAAAAAATATAAAAATTAATGTAATTTTATGATAAAACTGAGACACTTTTTATGTGTTTTCAACTCTACAGAGAAATCTTTTGTATCTGAAAATAATATTTTCGTGTTCTCTGACTCTAATTTTACCCTGACCAAGTGCGCAAACTTATTTAAACTATCAAAAATAATCTTTGGTTCAGATAATGCCACTTTGGTTCAGATATGGCCCCCCAAAATGAATATATGTCACCTTAAACCCATCACTTGAACAGCTTTCTCATTTTCACATCATTCTATATTTAAAATATTATTATTTAAAGCTATTTATTTATATAAGAAACCACATTATTTTCAAATAATTGTAAGTAAAAATAATAATTAGAAAAACTAAAAAATTATAGGGGGAAGTATTTGCATGCATTAGTTTATTTTGTAATATTTAATTAATTTTAAATAAATTATAAAATTTAACATTTTTATTACCCATTAAATATTAAGAGTATATTTTTCATCATTAAAGTATTTCTAGAAAGTCTAACATTATTTAGGCGTGATAAGAACAAGATAAAATGAATGAGAATTACACTAACAATTTGCTACATTATTTTGAATTAATATAGCAAAGATATATACTGGTTAAGAGACAGAACCTACAAATATTAGATAAAAATGTCAGAGTCTTTGGCAACTGAAGAGAGATATTGACTGTTGATAAATAAAATAAAGTATAATTATTACAATGCAGTTAGTGCAGAAGTTGGTTGTTAGTTGTTATTAAAATTAATTTAATAAAAAAAAATTAAAAAAAGTACACGATACTTATATCTATTTTATTTTTATGTATGATTCAAGAATCTAACGAAAGGGGTAGGAGGATTTTTCCTATTTTTCAATTTAAAAAGAGCATAATTCTTTTGGGGAAAAGTTTCCTGCACTGGTCATTTCTACCTAAATAATGAATTTAAATTTTATTTAAAACAGATTAATTTTATTTTTAATAAATCATTTATTTTAACATCTTTTTTATTTATAATTAGAAGAAATAGATCAATTCTCCTTGAAATTATATTTTCTCAAAATTATTTAATATTTCTGTATATTAATATTTATTGGAATTTATATGTTTCTAAAATATTTATTGCCACATATTGGAGCAGGAAACTTGACCACCGAAAACATTATTTTATCTATTCTTTATGATGACCGAGGCAACCAAGGATATCTTCGATTACTTTACAGGGAAAGAAATAGATAGACAAGTTAAAAATAATGATTTTACTCCTTAATCACTTCGGAAATCACTTATTAAATTAATATTTATAAATTATTTATAATAAGAATTCAAAATCAAGGCTTTATTACCCCAGAACTACTTAATTATTATCAATTTTAGATTAAACCAATTAATAAGTTAATAATTCTGATCTTTTCTTAATAGAACCAATATAACAAACCTTTATTTAATTGTGGAAGTTTTGAGAATTCAATTTTTTATATAAGTATTTTAACTAAAATAGTACAAAAATAAATTTTTATGGTTAATTTACCAATAAGCTAATGCAGCTTTATTTTGTGGATTCTTTATCTATGGATTCTATTAGGTTGGTTACTATAGTGATGCTAATTTACAAAAATAATAGTGTTTAAAATTTTTAATCAAAATGCTGATTTCACAGTTTAAACTGAATTTGCGAATGCAGAGCAATATTTGTTCAATTATAGCCTAAATAATATCCTTTAAAAATTATATTTTTTTATATATAATCTTATACTATAAAACTACTATAGTTTAAGTAAAGCATAATTAAATTAAAATAAATTAATCTCATGATAAATTAGATAATTTATAATCTTTTTCTTATATAATAAAGTCGAAAAATAAATACTTAATTATTTGTAAGGAACTGATAAGTCTAAAATACATTAATAGTTTCTTTTTTTTAATTAAATATAAATCTAAATTTAATGATATAAGTTATTAGTACTTATTTAGACATCAATCTTATACTTTTAAATATAAAAAAAAATTATAAGATATATACTATTGTAAGAATAATTTTGATATTTTGGAAAATAAAATATAAGTCAATTATTTATTATTATCAAAATACAATTGAATTGGGAAATTAAGATAAATAAATTATTGTAGAAATACATTTGAATTAGGAAAATTAATTATAAATATATTTAAATTATTTTAAATTCGTGGCAGTTAAAGTTGTCCAATTTAAACGATCTTGGGCTTGTTTGATAGAGAATTCAAAATTAGCTGGACTTTACTATTGGCGGTACTATTTTATCGCATCCCCAGACAGAGATAACTTCGACTTTAATTAAACACCTCTAAATTCAATAAATTATACCCTCACATTAAAGTCGAGTTATCTCTGTCTGGGGATGCGATAAAATAGTATCGCCAATAGTAAAGTCCAGCTAATTTTGAATTCTCTATCAAACAAGCCCAAGATCGTTTAAATTGGACAACTTTTACTGCCACGAATTTAAAATAATTTAAATATATTTATAATTAATTTTCCAAATTCAAATGTATTTCTACAATAATAATTCGTATTTTAAATATATTAACTGCCACTAAATACATTAGCTTGTAGATGAAATTTGAGATTGGACACTTACCGTTATGTTATTGTGAGCACACCGTTTCTTCAACATTTCATGCTCTTAAGATTTTCGGTACTGATCTGTGATTTGACCGATTTGATCAATTTGATCGATTTGATCGTATACTCTTTTTGGTCAAATGAGTCAACCTCATTATTCTAATTTAATTAGTTAATTAAACATTGACTGAAATTTGACCGATTTGATCGATTTGACCGCATACTGTTTTTGGTCAAGTCAGTCAAATAAGTATACTTAAGACTTTAATTATATTAAACATTTAAATATTATGAAACATATAAATGACAAACAGCATTGCCTCACTTCTATGAGTTCTCAGTGCAAAGATCTTTGTTCAATTAATCTTCAAGCATTCCGCTCATTTCTCTGCTCACATTCGTCTCCTGGGAGTCTTGTGGTACGGTGCTCTCTTCTTCTAACCGTGCTATAATGTACTTAGCCAAGTCTATAGCATCGAAGGCCAACTTAGTTCCGGAACTTGATATACATTGATGCACTCTATTCACTCGTTGATTTCTTTGATACTCTTAATGATGGGGTTGGAATTCTCAGACCCGAAAGGATACTTGCACTTATTGAGGTTGGTAATTCTATAGTTCATCTGTGTTTTTGACATTTTAATGATTACATTCAATGAAGAAGAGGCTTTAAGCAAGTGTTACCATACCAGTAATTATAATATTTAAATGTTTAATATAATTAAAGTCTTAAGTATACTTATTTGACTGACTTGACCAAAAACAGTATGCGGTCAAATCGATCAAATCGGTCAAATTTCAGTCAATGTTTAATTAACTAATTAAATTAGAATAATGAGGTTGACTCATTTGACCAAAAAGAGTATACGATCAAATCGATCAAATTGATCAAATCGGTCAAATCACAGATCAGTACCGAAAATCTTAAGAGCATGAAATGTTGAAGAAACGGTGTGCTCACAATAACATAACGGTAAGTGTCCACTCTCAAATTTGATCAACAAGCTAATGTATTTAGTGGCAGTTAATATATTTAAAATACGAATTATTAATTTATTTATCTTAATTTCCCAATTCAATTGTATTTTGATAATATTACAATTTTAGACAGTTAACTTTCTTGAAACCTGGAAAATATGGTACTTGTTCGATAGGGTATTCAAAATTGCTGGACTTTACTACTGAAGGTACGTTTATCACATTACTGAAGTGAAATAAATCGACTTTAATTTAGGCATTAAAATTAACTAAACAAATCACCCAAAATTAAACTAGAGTTATCTCACACCAGTGATGCAATAGAAGGGTACCGTCAGTAGTAAAGTCCAGCTAATTTTGAATACCCTATCGAACAAGTACCATATTGTCCAAGTTTCAAGAAAGTTAACTGCACGAAATTTTAATCTTAATTAATTTAAATTTTTTTTCCTAAATCAAATGTACTCCTACAATAAGGTAAAGTGAAATATTAAATCAATAATTCTTTTTTTTCTCAAAATTTATAAAATAAAGCTTTAAATAATAATTAATTAAAAAAATTATAGATCCATACTTTATCCATGAATAAATTACCTTTTTTACACTTTAATTTCAACAAGATATAAAAATAATACAACTTTTAAATTTAATATTCTTTAAGGGGTTTTGAATTTGCTGCGTATTGTAAAAATTTACGAAAAGATATTAATAATTATTTATTCTAATTTTATTATTTAATGCTAATGGAACATACGATTAAACTTAAAAATTATTAATCGTTATTTATATTAAAACATTTAATAATACCTATTATAGAATAATAGTTATAATTAAATAACTTTAAATCCCTTTTATGGTTCGATAAAAATTAGAATATTAAATAACTGTTAATCTCTTCCAAAAAATTAGAAAATTTTGACTATAATTAATAAAAATTAACCTTTTAAAATAATAAAATTAACAATAAATTTTTAAATAATAAAATAAGAATTACTCATATTACAAATTTTATAAAACAAATTAATCTTTGCATTTTAAGATGCCAGCCATCAATTTATCATTTTAAATTTATAAAACAAAAACATATATATCTATTATGATAAAAATAAATAACCATCGTTACAATTATACTTAAAGTTAAGTCGACGCTACTGAACTATAATCAATTTAATATAATATGGGTAGAAGTTTAAACATTTTTTATCTGCAATTCTCTTTTTTAATTGAATTAATAATTTAGTTTTTTAAAACAATAATTAAATAGAAACTTTTTATTTTTTATATTAGGAAAGACTATTATAAACCCCCTTTAATAAATATTAATGATATTTTATTTTATATAGGCTATAAAGGGGTTATTAGGATTAGACTATTATCTTACTTCAATAATTTTTACAAAATATTATAAAAATTTTTGGAATCATAAACCTTAAAAGAGCGACCAAATTTTCTAAATGGGTTAATACTTTCCATGGGTGGTGAGATAATATATAGGAATTAAAAAAAAGTTCCCCCTAGAAATGATTGATTTTAATATTAAATGTATTTAATTATAGAGAACGATATGTAAAGTGAGTATCTACTCTTTTCCCTACTAGTATTGCTTACATGTGTTAAATGTATTTTGCAAAGTATTTATCCTCCATATCTGCGTAATCCTTTCAAGAAAATTAACAAAGAGGACAGCGGAAGCAATCACTGAATAATAAAATAAATTAAAAGTTTGAAATAACTTATCATTTAAGAAACTATTATAACTTAAGAAAGATTAATTATTAATGCTGCTCTACTTTACAGTTTAGTGTATGGTTTTGGAGTAAACCTAGCATCTCTGATTTTAGTATATAAATTATCGTCGGTGTCCTTCCGTGAAATGAAGGAAAAAGAATAAGAGATTGGATAGCAAGAGTTATGAAATTTAAATCTTTTAATGACTAAAATTAATTTAAATACCTTTATTAATATTGAATAAAATTAATTTCAATTAAAATTTGGTCTTATAAGTAAAAATAAAAAATAAAGAGTCTTACTAACTTTCTTAAATGACTGGACTTCAATTTTCGTGTGGTGCTGAAAATGCCTTTTTGTTTATTACTTACATAGACGCATTAGTTGATGATATTCACAATTTTAGTATTTTTATTAACAAACTATATTTTAAAAACATTTATAGAAAACAAAATTTAAATTCCTGTTCTATTTGCTTTGGTATATAAATTATGCATGCGTTGCAAGGAAAAGATAATTAAAATGTTTGCGAATTCAGTTAAACCCTAAGCAGAAGTTCCTGTAGACCCCCTCACTGATTTCGATGAGAGACTTGTGAGATGGTTCATAGCAGTGCTCAATTTCATATTCTTGTCAAATATGGCTATTTTTCTTTTTGAGTTTCTGTACACTGACACGATTTACAAAAAGTTCGAAGTTGTCAACTGTAAGTATTATATAATTCAATTTTTATAAATATATTAGCAAATTAATATAAAAAATAATTTATTAAGGAATTTAAAATCGCAATGATAAAATTGGTTAATCATTATTAAAGTAAAAATATTTATAAATGCTTTAAGTGAATAAATTAAAGATCTTTAATGAATTACTTCAATAGAGTAATATCATATAAATTAACACAAGAATATTTGAGAATATAATTTACTTAATAATTATTTAATTTTAATAATAATCCACTCTCTTCCTGTTTTATCTTTCTTTGAATCTTGCTGGCGCTGACAACTGTTTTGATGCATGTATTCTTGCAATTGTTATATTTAGAAGTGGAATCAATCCTTTATCTGTATGTAAGAAACCCTAAAGACTTGAGACTACTTCTCAATCAGACTCCGAAAAATAACAACAAAATCAAGCTAAAGTCTAATAACCTTAATAATAAGAAGAGGAAATTGATGTTGAAAGCTTTTCACATTGACTCATCTAATTATTTCTATATTTTAATTTACTTATCAGTTTATCATGAGTTGAGTATGATTATATAGGAAAAATATATAGAATTACTTTTTTGTAGTTGGTACTCATAGTTTAGAAGTTTTTAGAAGTTATATCAATTACTAGTATTATCATATTTTTCTAATAATTGCTTCTAAGACTCTTTTTATTTTAAATATACTCAAATAAAATGTCAAGGTATTATGATATTCAATTGTTTAATTAGAAATAATTATCATCTAAATTTTATCAAATTCAGTTTAAAACTTCCATGATCTCATATATAAATAGAGAATGTTTTTATTTATCAAAAAGCATGATGTATAACTACTTTTATTTAATTATCGATACTCCAATTAAAAAATTAATTATACAACAAACATCTTAATTTAATATTAAATTTGAAAATGACATAAAACCCCATTAGTCAATTAAGAATGAAGATTAGGAGATAAGAACAATTAAATTAAAATATAATTATAATTGGCGTAAATTAATAATGTTTGGGCGAATTATTAAAATCATTGGCTCGATTAATTGTCTCTATAAAATAAACCAATCAGGGTGCGTAAATTTGATTTAAGCCTAATTATATTTAATTTCAGCCAATTATAATTTAATTTTAATTTTATTATTCTTAATCCCCAATCTTTATTCTTAATTGACTAATGGGGTTTTAGTTGTTTAATTAATTTATATATTGTAAAATTCAAATCATTTCTTTAAAACTTGCTAATAAGTTTTTTATATTATTGGTGACCTATTTTGATTAACATTTGATCTATTTTCTATCTACCTTTTGTTTTAATTAGAACATATGGGCGATTTACTTCTTGAGTTTAACCCCAAAACCCCTTCATCTCCCCGATCTATAGAATCACAATCTCCTCTTCTTCTTTAATGTATGTTTCTGCTAATATCTTTAAGATTTGGTTGAAAAGTACATTCTCTCATAGTTTTCATGTCAGATCTTTCTTTCATAATTTATAATTATCTCTCTTTTGCTTAATGTTCTTTGAAAAGCCTGTCATGAACTTCTAAATTTGATAATTTCTCTTGATTTTATTGGTGTATTTAAAGCATTGATTAATTTATTGAAAGTTCTAGGAAACTATGTGATCCTCTGGACAAATTTATGGATTAATTGGAGTTTCTTAAATCCTTATTAGATCTCATAGATTTCAGGAGTGGGGTAATTTGAGGTTTAAAAGTGCAATTTTTTAATTCAATATCAGATTTAAGTTTCTACAAATCTCTGGATCTAGAAAGTTCTTCAAAAAATTTATCTCTAGACTGCTATCTTTAATGATTTATAAAAGCTTAAGATTAAGAATGATTTAGACTTAAAGTAAATTTATGCTTTTTAGGTTGCTGAGATTGAACTTTAATAGATTGTGATGGCTAGGTATTGGTACTTATTTCACTTTCTCTCTCAGAAGCATTAATTATTTCATGTATGTTTGGTTGGTATTTTAGAGATTTTTAAGCAATAACTAAACTATCTTGAGTTGATAATATTTTCTCAGATTTTTACTATTCCTATGAATTTAGATTAATCTTACCATTCTATTTATGATCATATTTTTAATTTGATTGATTTGTCAGTGTCAAATTAATAGCTTCAAAGTTTTATTTCTCTACATAAGCTGTTTTGCTAAAGATCGAGGATTATCTAACAGAACTTATTTTTGCTTGAATTTGTTAATTTTATGTTTATTTTAAATCATTATTCTTTGATATATACTGATCTTCAATTTATATTATGTCAAAGTTTATACTGCTTTTCTCAACTATTTATTGAGAGATATCTAAAATTAAAATGAAAAGTTTTAATAATTACATATTGAGTGATCTCTTGATAGATTTAAGAAGTAATCTTTAATGGGTTATACTAAAAGGGTCTATTAAATTTTGTTTAAGAAAATATATTTTAAATTAAAATACATTAATTGACAGTTGATAAAAGAAAAGAAAACTTTGAATCTTACCTAAAATATTATTCGTAAATTTATTCCTTAAATAATTTATTGCATTTAAATTAATGAAAAATTGTAAATCAAAGAAAAAATTCCACTAAATCTGTTAAGTTCATTATAATATTTTCTTTGAAATTTTGTGTTCCTTTTGTAGAGCTAAATTTATTTTAAAGTTATTCAATTGCATCTTAAGGAAGTAAGCTCTATAACAAAATTTTAGAATAATTAATTATTTGAACTTTACCAATTACATCAGATATAAATTTATCACACTATATATAATTTAAATAGTATTTTTATTATAGCTACTAAAATCAGAAATAAGAATGGAGCTTGAAGTTTTATTATCAATTAATGCTTTACTGAGAATAGATGTATCAAAATTCATTTACAAATTTGTCTATTTAAATATAATAATAAATTAATAATTTTAACGAATATAAATTATTAAATATCATTAGAAGGATAAGAATTTTATAGATATGTAAATATGTATAAATTAAACTATATCTTTTTTATTTTATAATAATTATATCATTTTATAATGCTTTTATTGTCAAAATAATATCTACTAATAATGACGATATTGATGAAATATAATAGAATTTAAATTAAATTTTAGTTTAAGATTTAAAATAGTATTTAACTCATTTAATACTCATTATTATTATAAATAATTTTTGGATAAAATTTGAACAATTTAAAAATTTCTTTTCTAACCAAATTTTATTTAGCAATATTTCTTTACATTATCTTTTTATTTGTGGAATAATATAACTTTTATATAAATATTTATCTTTAAATTAATGGACTCTAAATCTTAAACTACAGCTTAGTCTTAGAGCAATATCAAAGCAAGTGCTAATAATTCCTCCAAGAAAAATCACATTTTTAAAATAATTATTCTGGGAGATTGCGCGTAAGTTCATTTTGATTGTTTATATTCAATTCTATAGGGTTGGGAAGACATCAATAATATAGAAGTATGTAAGAGTAAATAATTGCAAGAGAATATTGAATAATATCTGAAATACCTCTGTGAATAATTCGTTAACATGAAAAATATAGTTATATAAGAAAGAGTGTATCGCAGGTGTATAAGCCAACTATAGGAGCAGATTTTCATAGTAAAAAGCTTGAAATTATGGATGGAGATGATCTAAAGACTGTCACTCTATAGGTATTTTTACAAAACATATGAATTACACCTTCAAAACAAATTCAATATGCTTAACATAAAACAATAGATTTGGGACACAGCAGGATAAGAAAGATATCAAAGTTTAGGTGTAGCATTCTATAGAGGAGCAGAGGCATGTGTATTAGTTTATGACATAACAAATGCACGCAGTTTTGAGAACTTAAACATATGGAAATAAGATTTTCTAGTAAAAGCCAATCCTAAAAACCCTGAAAATTTTCCATTTTTCGTTTTTGGCAATAAGCTTGATAAAGCAGATGAAAGAAAGGTATTAAATTTGATTCATATAACTTCATTAACACATTCATGGTTTAGATAACTGTATAAAGAGTAGAAGAATGGCTATAGAGAAATAATAACATGCCATATGAAGAGACTTCTGCTATAGAAGGATCTAACGTGGAAGTAGCTTTTAACAGAATAGCTTCCTAACTATTAAAAGGAGCATTGTCCACTCAAGACCAATAGTTAATGTATTAAAATGCAATTAATAGTACTAATTTCATTTAAATAGGTAGAGCAAGATTTAGGATACAGGAAATGGAGCGAAAAAGTTTGGTTTAACAGAAAATAAGAAGACATATAAAACCAAGAAAAGTTGTTGCTGATGAAAATTTGTTTAGCTTATATAATTTATATTTTAATTCGCAGATATTTTACTTGCAATTTTAGAAATTTAAACTAAGCAATGTAGAACTTTATATTCTATAATTCAATGGTGTGAATATTTAAAGATTTGGAAAATGAATGAGCAGCCTGTGTGAATATTTTACTAAGCTTTTAAATTTAATTTGTAACAATAAAATAATACAATAATCAAATTAATTATAACACAAAATTTACAGCAATAATAACATGTCAGACGAGGTAAAAGCAGTGCACAGAGAGCCCCATCCATTCATTGGTCTCAATCACATCGCTCATTTCGTGGGCAAGCCAGTCGCATTCGTTGGCAAAGTCGATAGAATCGAGGATAGCACCATGTTCCTCAAAACTGCAGAGGGTAAGTAAATTTCATTGATTTAATCACATTATTCATCGGAATCCAAAAGTGCGCTAAACTTGAAAGATGTTTAATTTTTGCCTGAATTTATCATTTTGTATACAAATAAGGCATTTTTATCTCTTTCAACGTTTGAGGCTTCCTATTCTATAATTTTATATATCAATCTGACTATTTGACAAAAAATCATTTTACTTATAACAATAATGAATATAGACAGAGAAGTGAAGATTATCAAGTTCAGAGGCGACGCATCCA
Organism: Oxytricha trifallax; assembly: GCA_000711775.1. Lineage (NCBI taxonomy): Eukaryota > Ciliophora > Spirotrichea > Sporadotrichida > Oxytrichidae > Oxytricha > Oxytricha trifallax. Next base: position 40,878 of record ARYC01002215.1, read on the forward strand.
AGATGAGTGGAAACATCGAAGTGAGAGGCATTGTGAACAAGGACGGAACTATCAGCTATGGAGAATTCACTCAATACGACAACGAGTTTGGTAAGCATCATTTTACTAAGATAAACCTTTATTCCTAACTTATAATACGTTTAGATCTTGGTACTCATGAACATATGCTAGAATACTACCACGGTATGTGCAAGGAACTCTGCGTAAGATCTAACTGATCAGTGACCTAAGGAGTAAATACTGATAAGATTTAAGCGTCAATATGTACATGAATAGTAGTATAAGTATATTAATTGTTACACAAAATCATATTCCCAATAAACCTTGTTTTCTTTATTGTCGTATAAATTTATATGTCTTATCTACAAATATTGTGTCAATAGCTATAAATTTATAAATTGATCACAAAAGGTTGATAAGCTATTTTCCTTATTTCTTAAAGCTAGAATGAATATTTATAATAGGATGGATAATATGGTTATAGAGGTATGGAAACCCCCCCCCTTATAAGGATCCAAAATAATTTATGGAAGACTTAAGATATGTTAAAATGGAAGTTGCTTTTTCACATTAATATTTCCAAGTTTGATGATATGTAATCAAAGCCCCACAAATTATTTAATTGTAAAAAGCTAAAAATTATACTATTAAAGTTAATTTTTTTGTAAAGTTAACAACTAACCAAATAAAATGAATATTAATTTGTCCTCTGAATTTAATGTTAAAATAATGAGAAATGTTGCTGGAGAAAAAATTACTCCTCGACCGGGAATTGAACCCGGGTCTCACGGGTGAGAGCCGTGTATCCTAGCCAACTAGACTATCGAGGAAGCGCTGAATACCTACTCAATAAATCCCTTTTAAATAAGTTAATATCCTTAAGTAACAAATCCACTCGAAAAATGATATTTCTTTCATATATACTATCCAACATTTTTACCTTCTTTATTCCTATTAATTTTATCATCTAATGCCAAAATCTTATTGGAAATTTAAGTTTGAATTGAAATGAAATTAAAATGTTCTAAAATTTCAAAAGGACTAAAGAAATGAAACTTCATCTATTAATTTGCTTATACTGCTGACTCATCTAAACCATATTAATCATTGCATCTTCAAAAACAGAAGGCAAATTATCTGTAATCCACTCTCCAGCCTTTTATAGCCTCATCTTAATGACATCCCTATCATAAGGTGTAAGAGCTGCTAGTTGATGTCTATTATTAATAGCCCCTTATATAAGATGAGCTTATATATCAGTGTTAGACTTTATTGGTTGCTAAACTGTAATCTGATTTTGTAATGTTTAAGGGGTTTCAAAGATTTATTGCTAAGTTGTACTGTTTTTAATAAGTTGATCTTTAACAGCCTATACCTAAAGACTTGGTAGATTATTTTAAGTTTGTAAAGTTTCAACCTACTAAGGAATTTAGTCAAGCTACAAAGTATCTTAGTTTGGGACTTGTTTAGAGTGATTAAAATTAGGGTTGATTACTTTCCATAAGTTAATATCTGATTCAACACCACTATTTGTCTAGATATCTTTTTCTTGAATAGTTAGTTAATTTTTCGAAAACTCTATAGACATTTAAACTAAGATTAATTTTAGTTGTTATAGAAAACAGATTAATATATTTACAAGGCTTAATCTAAGATTTCATTGATTCGTGATGACTATTTGCTGATTATTTTTTCACTTTCACTTAATTTCTATTAAATAACTGGGGAATAGTCTCTTTCTTGAGTTAGCTGTCTCTAAACAGCTTATATTTATGGATCAGTTTTAATGTTAAACTTTTGCTGTTTTACATCCCATTACTTGTTTATAAAGGCTGTATCTATTTACAATTTCTCTTCTTAGAATATTTGTTTACTCTCGGCTTATTTTTTTGGTTAAGTTTTTGATTCTTCATTGTGAATAATGTGCTGGTTAAAGAACTGCTTTGAAGTTTTTCCAGTATAATCTCTAGGCTGAGTTTAAGCACCCTCGCTAACCTTTGCAGGAGATCTAAATTCAAAATTCTTTGATTAATTAAATATAGCAGTGATAAATTTTGAAATGAAAGGGGGATTCTTTCGAGTTTTCTTATGAATTTCATGCTAAATTTTTTAAATAAAAACTTTAACTATTTCTTTGAGGACATACCCATATTCTCAAGCATTAATATTTTCCTTACATCTGTGATTTTCTTATTACTTTCTTTAGGTTTAAGTTTCTCCTAAGAATCCTCCACATCTACTGGACAAATAGCGAGTTTGTTGTAGTTTAAGAATTTAGCACTTTTCAATGGGGCCTTGGTAGGCTTTTCCACATTGATTTAAGGAGACATTAATCTTTTCTCTTCAATAAAACCTTTCTTATCATCTATTGTACCCTAAGGATGGAGAGTGTTCTTTTCATTTGGAGATCTATCATGTGAAGAATTCGAAGTATAAATGATAAATATATGCAAACCAAAAATTTTTTCAGAAATAACACATAATAGTTAATAACTTAATTCAGTTATATAAGTTTTCTTTGAGTCCACCATGCTAAAAGGGTTCAATATTGACAGAATGCAATCAATTAATTGAGTTAGATAAGGATAAATATTAAAGAAAATAGAAATTAATCTTTTGTTAATTACATATGATATTTTGATATAGTTGGAAGAAATGTTGTTTTGAGTATCAAAGTAAGTCTTAATTTAACAAATATATTAATCAATTCATAAATCTACTTCAAGTTAAGAGTATCTAAGTTAATTTAAGATATTATTCATTAAGATATAATTTTCAATTTAAAAATTAAGTTCAGCTAATGCTTGATTTCCAATCAACTGGGTTCTCATCACAAATAGAGTTAACATTTAAAACAATGATTAGTCTCAATATTGATTTATTTCCATTTTGATAAAATAGATTGTATTCAAGCTATAATTGACTGCTTAGCTTTTATTTATAATCCTACAGGTTTGACATATTATTGACAGGTAAACTATCAACATGAGATTCTTAACTCTCAAATTTATCAATTTTATTATTTTATGGATTGAATGATACTTGATTGTTATTATCTTTTCTCTATGCGTTTTAGGGAGATATAGACTTTGGCAGGAGTTAATTCTTTTAATCTTAAGCGAATTTATTATTTATTTCTGGAGAGGTACTTATTTTGCTGTGCGAACTATTTATTCCTTACCAGATGTTTTTTTCATTTGGATTTTGTGTTTAATTAATAACTGTTGGATGCTCAATCTTGTCTATGGCTTTAGTTATTGTAAAAAAGAGTTTCAAATATATAAAAATATCAAACAAAGCTTATTCATGCAGTAAAATAAAAAGAAATTAACTGAGTTATATATTATTAAGAAGTTGAAATTACTTACCCAAAAGAGAACTTTTCTAAGCAAGAGTTTTGAAAAGACATGTCAATGATAGTGATTAAATAACCAATTTTGAATGAAGATAATGACTAGTTTCAAAACAAAAACGTGCATTCAAACAATTTTTCTAGGAATTGATGGCGGTAATAAATATTCCAGTAAAAAGAATACACTAAAATCAACTAATGATAACTACTCAGAAATTTATGTTTATTAAATTAATTTACCATTGTCTGGTGAAATTAATCAACTCTCTCAAATAAATTAAGAGTCTTTGACTTGATTTTTAATAGAATAAAAGCAAAATTCTTAAAATTGATTGGTTACATTATGCTAATTTTGAATGTTGACATTATTATGTATTTATTAGTCAAGAATGGTCTTATTCTCTATATTTTAGATTCCACCTTAGATTTGGCCTACATTTGTTAAACTTTGATCTTCCTATAAAATCTTGTTCATTGCTAATTACATAAGTCCTTGAAGTTATTGTAATCCTTTTTCAATTGTGAAATTATCCAGAGATTCTTTCTTTAAAACAATGGCATCTTTAAACATCATATTTACAGAGTGTGATTTGAGATACACTATTTTGTTTAAAACGAAGTCAAGATTTTTCAGATTGTTGTGAATTACATCTAGGCTTTCATTATCCTCCTCTTGATCTGTGATCAATTTATCAATGTTTTTCCTCATTGCTAATAAAAATGTTGATCTATTTAATATACTTACACCTAAAAATAGCCATCGCGTTGTTTAGCTCTTTCAAGTGCATCTCAACCAAAGAATTAATTTTCATGAGATTTTCGCTAAGAGGGATGCCTTTTCTCTAAATTCTCTGCCTTTCATTCTTGAATTGTTCAAGTCTCTTCTGGAAAATTTCATCTGCAAATTTTGACAATACTTTGTAGCTAGACTGTTGTCTTTTAGAAATACCTAGGGTCTTTGCTTGAGTTCTTACCATGGTATTTATGGTGCCTTCAGTTTTTTGTAATTGCTTAATAATGACTACTCTCAACCAAGAATTTATAACAAGATCTAATTCATGTGAAGATATGCTTAGATTATAATAACTATATAAGTGCTCCAGCTTCTCTCTTAAGTTCTTATTTTTAAATTAACCTTCGCAATAGTTCAAAAGCCTTTTACTCAGCAAGCGAGAATTCAGAGGATACTTGCAAAGTATAGACGAATTGCGATACCATGAACATACCCCAGAAACAAGATATAACTATTATGAATCTACCAATGTGAGTTATTGGATAAAAATCTCCGAACCCCACTATTGAAATAAATTAAATCATGTACATGTCAAAGTTGCTTACCAGTTGTCATAGTGACTACGATTAACCAAAAACTATTCCAAACATAGTTATAATTCTGATAAAGTAAATCTCCTTCATCGATGTTTTCATATACATCATCCTCATAAAATGCCCTATAAGGCAGTTTAATTACTCATTAACTAACTAATATACAGTCAAAGCAATAAGTTTTAATAAGTATCTTAGCATATATAGTTTACCTTTCAAAAGCTCTAACTGAAAGCCCAAAAGATAGTATACTTAGAGTAAAATTGAGCAAAAGCATTTAATATGGTTTTTCTTTCAAGAGTGATTTCACAGCAAATAAATAATTAGCTTCAATTCCTTCCATTTCACAACAGTTTTCTGAATGAATATCTGTCCATTAGGACAAGTTAGGCACAAGTCTTAGCACTAGATAAAATCTCAAAAACATTAAGTTTGCTAAGATATTTGACATGGAGTATCGTGTGCGGGCGTAGGTGGTACGAAAGGCAAATTAGTTCTCGTAAAAAGGTGGACAATGAAATAAATTCACTAAATTTGAGAATAAAGTAAAATGTTTTAATAACAAAACATATCTAATTTACAAAATTTTCTTTAACTTCAGTAAATTTATTTATTAATTATAGGTACAATATTTCGTCTAGTTTTATATCTGAAAAATATTAAACTTAAGTTAATATTTGATTCATGCATGCATTGATATTTTCATTTTCATACTTTATTAACTTTTTGAACTCTCTACTGCTTAAAAACGTCTCTCCAAGAGAGGTCTAAAAAGCTCTCAACCTCCTATAAATGTAACATTTGTAGTAGTATCTTGAATTCAAAGACACTATATCACCAGTTTAACTTATTTTAATTGTATCTTACCTAATACTATTGTAGATAAAGTAATGATGAATCTTAAAGCTGTAGAAGCAGTTGTAAATTCATACTCATGATGGATGCCAGAAAAGAATTGTTCAAACTATCAAAAGAAGTTAATTTTTTATTTTTTTGTGAAAATTTAAGTTAATTCTTACCTCTAGGGTTTGTAGTAAGAGGCCAGCCATTCCAATGAAGCTACAAGCTATATCCAAATGTCTGGTCTGATTCTTGAGCTTTCTCAACTTTTCTTTCTTTACTTATTCAGCGATGTTCTATATAATTTGATTAATAATCGTTGAATGATGAGAACTAATTCTATTATGGATTTAGATTTCAAAATATACTTACTAAGGTGGTTTTTTTTTCTTTCTAGTCCTATCTCACACTTCGTCGTCTGTGTGAAGTCTTAGCCTGCTCTTAACCATTTTCAATCCTGGAGAGTAGAGTTTTTTATTTGCTTAGTTAGCTTTGATTCTGCGATAATGAAGATTTACTTTAGGAATTATTTTAATTTTGAGGTATTTAAATTGTATATATTATTGCAAGATTGTAAAAAATAAAATAAACATAAATTAGAGTTTGACATGTTCTTATTTGGGTCATGGTGACATCCTAAGTCGTCTCTTCTATAGATGTCTATTTAAGTTGTGGAGCCATCGTTGGCTTCAATTCTTCTCAAGTTAGTTATAAAATTTATCATTTTTTTCAAATAATTATTCTATTTTAAGAAAAAGGATTTATATATAACTTGATTTTTATTGAAGAACTATATACTTAAAGCTACGTATTAGGTAAATTAAATTGAGCTAAATTCCATTTATATATAATTTCAGAATAACGATCAATTTAGCTGATTACTTAGTTGGAAGACATAAAGAATCTGACAAACATTCTCCCTCTCTGGATGCCCATAATAAGAAACGCCCATCTTGAAGGTTTTATAGTCTAATATCAAGGTTTTATCGTTGACTTCGTAGTCCAAAAGAATATTAAGAATGACCAGTTCATGGGGAGTACCCTTCCAAGATGTGATCAGGAAACCCTGGCCATCGTAGGACTTGCCGTTCCCTAACACAATCTGACGCATTCAGTCAAAATAAGATAAAAATCTGAAATATTTATATTCTTAAAATACATAGAAATTATAAATAAATCATTCTCCAAACATAATTATAATTATTTATTAGAAATTCATTTGATTTTTATATTATTATATTAAATATGGGCTCAAGTGATAAATATTTTATTTTTACTACTTGAGCCCATTTTTTATATAATTAAAATATATATATTTAAATCTTAAAATTTTTATTTTTATTTTTAATTTAAAATGTAATTACTTTTTTATCAAAATTAAATGAGATTTATTCATAGTTTTATATTTTAAGCAAATAGTTTGAATTATACATTAAAATTGTTTATTTTTTAAGATATAATACTTATTATTGAAATTTAATTTAAAATTACTCATGTTAGTAAATAGGAATAAATTAAACTTAATTTTAATCAAAAGTAAACTTCATTTCAGTTTCCTATAATTAATTAATGTACTTAAAGATATAAATTAAAAATTCTAATATATTTAATTGGCTTAAGTTGCAAAAATAAATATGTTTAAATTCATAAATTCATAATAAAATAAAATTCTTTCATAGATTACAAATATTTCTAACATAAAATGTTAAAAAAGTTTAAAGTTAATATATTATATATTTCTTTGTATTTAAGGATTTCTTTATTGACGATTTTTATACTATTTTGACTAATTATATCAACACTGCCCTGCTTTATGTCTCTCCTATTCTGAGTAATTTCATGGTTTGCGATTCTACAGGCGTCAGTAGCTTGCATGTCCCAAGTTAATGGAGCTGTCGTTTCAATGGTTTCTAGGGATTTTATAAGTTTCTTAGCTTTTTTACCTTTGTACTCTTTGAATTCTAAATATCAAAGAGGGTTAATTATCATTTCAAACTCATTTTTCTGAGACTATCTTACAAAAGTTCATTAATCAATTTTATACGAAAAATCCAAACTTACCCTTAACTTTTTCAAAATGCTTAATAAAACGCTTAGGGTTATGTCTTACTAAGTTGATAGACATGTAGATTTCCTTTTCAAACTAGTTCTCAAAGGAATACGGGTCTAAACTGGGGAGACCAGCTTCTCTATATTCTTGCTCCAAGTTAAAATCTTTATCAATATTATTTCCCATTTTTAATTATAGATTATTATATAAATGAAATGCTTAGCATTTTTATTATTAAGACTTATGAAAAATTTGTGATTTATAATTTATGATTAATCAAAATGATTGATGAATATTTACAGAGATCGAAATTAATTTATTGAGATTTTCAATAGCGAATTGAAGTTGCATATAGGTTTGATGGTTATTAATATATATTGATATTTTACTATAGCTTTTTTATTTCTAATGCATCCCACTGATGCAAATACTACTTCAAGTCGTCCTTAGTCAAATTTAAAGCTCTCTCAAAGCTAGAAATAATTTGATGTCTGTGCATCTTCTTGAACAAAACTTTTTTCTGATATTATTTTTCAGCTTCTGATTTCTCTCTGAAGGTTATTTTTTGTTAGGTATGAATTTGATAACGCTCGTTCATTTATTATGCTATTCTATTATGGAATTAATTGGCATGCTAAGATGGATTAATTCCTGAAGAAAGCAATGCATTTTATTGATCATTCCAGTTGTCGATGCTTTGTCTATGGACTATTTTTTAGTTTTAATTGTATTGGGCATAGTCATTTCCTATCAAGTCTAGATCATGCTCTTCTCCGTACTCACTATCTTCTTCTTCATCCTCATCATAATGCATTTCTTAGTCTTAATCTTGCAAAAGATTAGGATCATCTTAGTCGTCATCATTATATTGCATTGGATTATCAAAAAGCTTATCTGAGTAGTCTATAGGTTTGGTAAGCTTGGGCTAATTTGCAGTTTAAATCATTTTTATGGGAATCACTGGTTATTTTGCCACAATTGAACTACTGTAAACAGAGTTATCAAATAGAACATCATTAGCCTGTGAAGTACTCATATTTGCATCTTCTTCTTAATCATAATCATTCGAGCTCTCTTGTTAATTACATTCATTTCCAAATTTATTTGCTTAATTATCTTGTTAAGGATCTTTAGATTGCTAAGGCTTGCATTTCGGAAGATCAGCAAATATATCTACCTTATCCTCTTTGTTCTCTTCTTAGCTTCTAGTCTCTTCTTTAGGCTTTGGCTTCCTGCCTCTCTTAACTTTTGGCTTGTTTTCAAGTTTTTCTAGTTTTATTCGCTCTTTGCTCTCAGCAGATCTTTTCTTTCTTGGAGTTTTTGTTGGGGTCTAAGATGGAGTATTTTTAGGGGTCTTGGCTGGGGTCTTTCTAGGAGTCTTAGTTGGTGTCGTTTTCTTACTTCTCTTTCCTTTTGGTTTTATCTCAGGAAGCTATTCATCCATGTTATTTGGCTCAGACCTATCCATAAAACCCTAAATATCGTATTTTGGAGGCTCATTATCTTCTAAGGAATCTTTTATCTATGAGCCACCATCACTCTAATCTTTTTGCATTTTTTCATCATCTCTTGTTTAAAGTATGCTGCTTGGATCCACTGTAGATTATTATTGAAGAGCTTACTATTACTTCAGCCATTATTGCTAAGAAACAAACGGGTCTCCACTCTACTAATTTTAGCCTTGAAAATTGTTTTATCCATGTTCTTTGATGCTCTATAGAAAATTTCCACCAGACTTTGGTGAAAAATTTTGTAGTTTAGTCTGTTTATAATTTTTGTAAGTTTGCTATAGAGATAGCTGTAATTATTGGTCTAATTAACTGTTAGTTGGGAGTTCTTACTGCTGCGAAGTTAAGGATACAAAAGTATTCTCATTTCTTGATGTTAATTATTTGCCTGAAAAATGAGTGTAATTTTACATTAAAAATTAGATTTTATTTTTGAAAATGCAAATCACAAAGTTGATAGAGAATCAATTCTTAACGTTCCTTCACCAAAACATTTTTTATCATAAAAATAAATATTAAAATTAAAGGAGTAGAAATTAGATTCTATTATTTGGTCTTTGTAAACTGTAATAATTTCAATCTAAGATTTAAAATAATTTTGTTCTATTTTTATTCTGATTTTAATCATTTATTATCTTATTATTATTTTACAAAAAGGACAGTGCATGAGCAGTAGTGAAGTTTCTCCTAAAAAACTTGATTCTGAAAAAAAACAATTGACTATAAATAAGGCTAAAAAAACTGAAAAAACTAAAGATTAATATATGCATCAATCTGACATTTCAGATATTATCAAACCTATATCTCCATTCAAATAAATTTAAGAGGAGGTTTCACTCGCTCTAAATATCAAGATTCAAGAGCATTCATAAGATACAGTTTCTTAAGAGGAAAATCAAACAAAACCAGCAATCACTTTAGACAAGGAAACTAAACAAGAACTTAATCATGCGGAAAGGAAACTAGCTATTAGAAATTTCAACATTCTATGGCATTAAAATGAACTATTTATTAAACAGTCTTACAGATGGGAAACCGTAATGAGCAAGCTTACTGATTAACTTGAGCTATACATATTCAAAAAATGTTGTGATAAAATCAACGAAAAGTATCGTTCTTAAGTGGAGAGGTCTAAAAGAAACCTAATTTTGTTGCATAAATATCCAGATGTGACTTTATTGTTCTTGTAAGGGAAGGTTGGAGCTAGTAAAATACGCATGAATTGTGATAAGTTTCGAAGGACATGCCTGAAATTAGAAAGAAAAAGAAAAGAAAAAGATCGAAAAAATTAGTCTGATAAAATTAATAGCACTAGTGAAAAATTGAAGGGAGGCTAAATTAAAGTTGAGTTTAATAGCTTTGAAAGCAAATCGGAGAAGAGAGAAAAAGACCTGGATCGGTTGAAGCAGTTATTAGGGAATTACGAACCTGAGAAAATTGTAGAATAATCTGAAAATCAATGCTCTATGTAAATCGACACTAAAACAATTGATAACTAAAAGAGTTAGCCATCAAGGTCTACATAAGATGAGGATTAATTAGAACAGTCAGATAATGACTCAGTATACAGTTTGAATAACTCAGCAAACTTTTCAGATGTCGATGAAAATGAATTTAATAAAGTGAGTCCCTAATAGGAGTTGAAGAAGAATTATTATAATGCAATCTATCCATATGATCCTTAACAAGAACATAAAATGTAAAAAAGAGTATCGGGGAGGTCCAAACCTATATTTTATGATCCTTATGAAAGAGAAGCTCCAGAAAAAAATTCAGCTCCAAGAGGCTCACTATTGCAGGTTTGGACAGGAAACTTAAAATTCCATAGAAATAAAGCATCATTAAAGTGTAAATTTTAGTCAACCAAAGATATTAAAATGTTTTAATGCCTTTAAAAATGGGGGCCAGTTTTAAGTGTGACTGGTAAGGCTCAGTCTTCTGATGTATTGAAATATTTCTTGAGCTCTTAAAAAACACAGCATCTAATATCTGGCATAATAAAAATTGATCAAAACTTAGATTTACAGAGTCTTTCTTAGCAGTCTCTAAAAGAAGTGTCGCTTTAACAGGAGCTTTGTGAATCATTTTATGATGGCATGCTTAATGAAGATAAATTCTCAGTAGTTAAACCTTACACTGATAATTCGTTAACTCTTTATATTATACCCTTCCATATATAAAATGAAAGTCTATAAACTCTCAGTAAATGTCTCGGTATTAATGATGATTTATTGGAAGCTTCCCAAGAGACGTTTTAAAATTAGAAATTTCTTGTTTTTGCAGGTTTTTTAAAGCAAAAAATGAGTTTAAGCAGAAATTTTATCAATCCCACTGTTCTTAAACTCAAGAACTATATTCAAATTGCAGATCCTAAAGACTTTTTGAAAAATAAGTAAAAGTTGAAAAAGGAAAAGAATCGGGACAGAATGACAGGTATATAGGGAAGCTATTCCCCGATTTCTACCGATTAGTCTGATAATGAAGTTTAAGACACTAAATCAAGCAGTATCCAAAAATCAGAGATTGATCCTAGCGAAACCAAAGAAAATCTTGCTCTTAACGATCCAGATATTATAGAAATGAGAGAATTGTTAAATATAGCAGAGAGGGGCACTTATAGTCCAGAGTAGCTCTTAAAAATTATTCAAGACAAATTGAGATTGACTAATATGATAGAAAGAGTGAACTCTTATGATGAAAATAAAAAGAACATCCTTCAAGAAGTATTGCAAAAACTTATCGGATTTACTTAGCCAAAGTAGTAGGTTTAATAAACAATACCTGCACAATAATCACAGCAACAATAACAAATTATTTAGCCTGCTACTACTGTTAGTTAAATTCAAACATAATAGCAATAAAATGTTTAATTCTAGTATTAAGCATAAGAATCGCAAGTCTATTCAAAGGTTCAAGCATATTATGGAGGCTAAATTTAGTAAATTAGACCATAACTCTCACAAATCCAAACTCCATTAACACTCTAAAATCAAGGTTATTAGCTCTAGTAATCTAACCCTAATAATATGATCTTGAATTATAACAATCAAATACCTTAAAACTAGAACTATCAATTGCCATAATTGCCTTAAAATTAACAACTCTAATTTATTAATTAACAGTCATTTAATATGGGTGTCCCTCCAATCAGGCCACCACCCTAGGTTAACCCAATAAATTCAATGAATTTTAATCAGTAATTTATATAATAGCAATAATAAAGAGGAGCTATGATGCATAGCTCATTCTAATACAACTAAATCAGCCAGTAAAAATGAATAAATACAAAGTAAAAATTAATTAATTTCATTTAAACTCTTAATTGTAATTATGCTTGGTGATTTATGCATAAATTATCTGCAAAATAATATTATAAAATAAAAAATAATAAATATTGTAGGAATGTTAAAGTATAGATTGGAAATTGGCTTTTTAATTTTGAATTAATAATATTCATAATTTTATAAAAATAAAAATGTATAAAATAATATTTTAATGTTACCTGATATTCAAAAAATATATTTAAGTATCGATGTATTTTTTTAAAAAAAAATAATACTAAATTCTGAATAATCTAAAAGAAAATATTTTTATAAACCTTTTAAAATTTTATTTGTACTTTATAAGTTATATACTTTGCAAAAGAAATGCTGAAAAGTAAGTTATTTTTTTCATTTAACTTTCACTTTATTTAATATTCACTGTTAATCATCTCCAGCAATAACTTATCTTAATGATGCCACTTGATCGAAGAGATATCTCAGTGCTTTTTCATGTGAAACCTTGGATTTTTTATGCTCCTCAAGATCCTCATTAATTGTTGATATCTTTTGCATCAACATAAGAATTTCCTTTTCTCTCTCTTAGCATTTCTTGCAACATAGCTGCTCCTCCTTCTTTTCTTTAAGTTTCTAATAAATTCCATCTTTCTTAAGTTTTTCTCTTGTAATGATTCCTCTCATTAGAGCTTAAATTTTAACAATACTCTTCTATTGTTTTTAGTAAAGCTAGTATCGCTTTCTAACTATAACTCCTCGAATAATACCCTAAACTTTGGCAAGTTTGAACTCACTTTTTGGCAAAGCTCGCTTTCTATTCACTGTGGAAACAGCAATTTAATCTAATTTCAAGTAATCTGTGATTTGACCTTTTTTGTTGTACTTAAACTTTGATTATTAACGCTTCTTTTATACCTCAAGTTAAAGATCGTATTTCTCTTCAAGTTGCGATAATGCAGATTTTAAATTTCCAACTTCCTCTCTTAAAGTTTGAATTTCAGAGGACATCACTTTTTCTCTCAATTCAAACTGATCTTACTTTTATAAAATATCTGAGGTAGATTGGGCGTTTTACTTATTATTTTAAGATGGAGAGAGAAGGCCTCTCTGAGATTGCATATTTGGCTTGCCTTTCATTAAATAAGAAGTAACATCTTCATATATTGGATTGGAATTAGGTGATGGGCTTCCAAGTTCTTTATTCTAAATTTGATTTACTTTTAAATGATTTGGGGATCCTATGCTTTAATTCTTGTTCTATTACTTATTTGGTGGACTTTGATTAACCTTTTATACAGTAGAACTTTACAGCTACTTCTATGACTGCTTAGTTTGAATTACTTATTGCTAAATGGGCTTTTTACTCTTATAAAAGCTAAACACATCCTCTTCACTGACTTACATCATTAAAACTGCATCAGACAATTCCTAATTATACAGTCCCTATTCATTGTTAAAAATTAAATCGGCATTTGCCCTGTCTAGTTCAGTGATCTTCTGATTGTTAATTTTCTTTGCCTTATTATTCAATAAAAAGAGAATAAACAACTTTGAATCAATGTTGTTCTCAGTAAATTTGTTTATAATTGGATTTGAAGTGAGATTTATGTTTTGAATATTGTCTAGGAAGTTTAGTAATCTTGGTTGCAGTATATCATCAATGTCGTTTTGCTGTAGATATAGTGTTTTCAAGCTATTAGGTAACTTCAAGTCTATGTCTTCTAGTGTCTTAATGCCATTATTTCTTAAATCAAGCACCTAGAATATATTACAATTATATGAAGATTCTATGGTACCTCCAAAGATTGATTGTTGATCAAATCTCCTAAGCTATGTATCTGATTGAATGCTAATGATAAACTATTAAGTTGTCTACACTCATTCAAATTCTAAATCTCCTTTATTTGATTGTAGCTCAAATCTAGTAACTCCAAACTATAGACGCTATCTAAACCTTCAATTACTTCGATCTCATTTTTGGAGAGAAGCAAGGACTTAAGTTAATGCAGTTGATTTAAGTGTTCTATTTTCTTAATTTTGTTGTTTGATAGATTTAAAACTAACAAATTTATGCTATAGGGATTTAAATATTTTCAAAGTTTTTCTTACCAGGTTGATTCAATGAGATTGTCAAAATATTTAATACAATTATTAAAAACTAAATTAATGAGAGTAGGGATAGATAGTAGCCCAGTGTTTGAGATATCAATATCTATAGTTTCTTATGAGACCAAATATTGATCTTCAAATTGTTCGAGATCCTATCCAGCGTAATTTAACTCGACTGACATTTTTTATTATTTTAGATATTATTGTCATTTTATTTTGGTATCAATTATATGTTTGGATAGCATTTATTGAAATTTAAAAGACTTATAATTAAATGCAAAGGATAATGCATTTTTAATATTATTGATAATTTATAAAATGAAAGAATAGAAATCTGACGATCAAGACTTAACTCATTTAAACTCTTCCTTTAATTAGATTTAAAATTATCTAGTAAATAATCTTGATAATGATTTAGAGTAAACATTGACCAAAACTCCCTCAATATCACAACAGTCAAATCATTAGGACTAATTAGAAGTATTTTAGGATGATAAATTTGAGGTAAATATAACTTATAATGAAATTGGAATAAGCAAATAAAATATTCAACTTGAGAGTCAATTCAAGGAAGATATTACTATAAATTTAAATTTAAATTAGATCTAAGATCAAGCTGATTAAATATAATCAAACTATCAAAGTTCTAAGAATTCAAAATCTCAGACTTAAACCTCTCAATTTTTGGACTCTATCGTTGCTAAGCGCTAAAATTAAGGTTATCAAAAATTCTCAACGTCAAAGCATGAATAAAAAGTGATAGCTAAAAATTATGGTAACTTAGATTATCCAATCAAGCTAAATAGAGATTTAGTCGATGTAAACATTAACAATGACTTATAAGATCCTGTTTCAAATAGAAACGAATAATAAAACCTTAAAAATAAAATGATTTTGTCAAAAAAATCTAAACAACCACTCAAAATAGTGTAAAAAGCGACTCGATGCTCTGTTGATGATGTGCTTAGTCTCCTCAAAACGAAGTATGATCAACAAAAAATAGAAGAAGTATCACAAATTCATAGACGTTCAGATAGAGAGCAAATTTAATTGAGTAAAAGAAACATCACCCTTAACAATTAAAGCAAAGGGATTATCGATAGAAGTTAAAGTATAGAATAAGATAAAAATTAGTTAGTTAGTTTTTAGCCATTGAATTAATTTACTGGAGGTTATCAACGGTATATATGGATTAACATCAAACCTTTCAAAGTACTCTCGGACTAACACGACTTTCTGAATTCCCATGCGCTTTGTAGTAAGGGCATTTCTACATTGGCCCAAACCCCAGGTTATCTTGGTCTTATGCAACTTCAAATTGCCCTCTACGGGGATGTTTGTGTTCTGTTTGGCTGATTGTTCTTTTGTCCTCTCTTTAGTTCTCTATTTCTAAAAACCCCGGCTAGTTAGCTCACAGGGAAAATCCACAGCAGTTTTTACCCATGCTTAGTTTTTCTTTCTGGAATGTAGGGTCCCACTTTCCAAGCACAGTAGACTCATTATGGGTTCAAGGCATGACCCTAGTCGTAGCACCATGGCCCCTGAGAGGACAGTCACTCCCTGTGATAGGCACGTGGTGGGAACTTTAGTTTTAACACGACTTAAGTTCAGTTTGGTCGATTTTTTTTTTGGCGTGGTCCCCCTATACCTTGCCTGACGTATTCTGAGTAACTCCTCAGATCCGAGACTTACCCTGAAAAACCAGGTGCTACTACGGTTTCAAACACTCCGGGGTACCGGAATTGGTCGGGCTGGTTACCGACTTACCAGTAGGTCGAAACCTAAGATAAAAGTTAATCACCCAAAAAGAAAATGATTATCTCTAAGAGTGTCTAAAATATTAAGCCTTTTTTGAAAAAGTAAAACTTAAAATAGAGACAGCTTGAAGCTTTCAATATTATAAATCAAGGAGTGATCTTGAAAATCGAGCAACCCATTAATAACTAATTGCATACTTAGAGAGGTTTGAGTCTTTCCAAACCAAATCTCTTTAACAAAGAACTAACTTTGCCACCCATTAATTCTAGATATATATCCAACGAAAATAGCTATTCAAGAAAAAACTAGATAAATTTCATGTAAGAAGAACAATTGGAGTAAATTCTTAATAGTCAACTCTAAACTAACACTCGATCAAATATAGATAGTACATAATTTAATAGTAATATGTCTGAATAGCTTTTAGAAAAGTCTTTCCTTTAAGTAAAGATAGATCCACCAAGTGTAAAATTTCATTCAAGACGGTAGTCAGAAAACAGTGAGAGAGTCTTCGATACCTTAGAACCAAATTATAAGTAAGAATAGATTGAACACGGTAATAATAGTAACATGAAGAGTTTGATATTGAAAAATAAAGGCAAGATTGATTAAGATCTCTTGCACATTTTAGATCTGTACAAAGTAAAAGGGCAATCCTTTGTACCAACTACAGATAAACTTTTATGAAATATTTTGAAATGCATGATTAAATTTATATGTTTTTACCGAGATAGAATTCTTTAAGAAAAGTCTTAATAAAAATCCGATAAAAAAAAAGAAAGTCAGCAAGTTTGAAATAGAAGCTTCCTTCCATAATAAACGTTAATCTCTAGATTTAGACAATTCCAAAAGCTACTTAGATATTCATTAGATTTTCAAAGCTAGCAAGATTGATGAAAAATACAATGAATTTATGAGTAAAATGATAGCTTATAAATAGGAAGATCAAAATATACCAAAAATATATGACGAGCAACCACATAAGTTTGAAACTCACAGAGGTGACCGCTATCAAGTACATGAAGAGAAATCTTTACTTCTAAGCAGTGAAAAAAAGAAGAAGAAAATATAAGTGAATAAAAGTGTTGCAAGACTGAAAAATCAATCTGTTTAACCTGATCCAACTTTGGAATTAAATAATTACTTGGAGACTAAAAAACTGTTGAAAAATCATTCAAAAATAAAGGGATTTAAAATACATATAAGATAAAAATCAGATCTTTAAACAGATAGTTATTTTACTGAACTAAAAATGAACAAGTTCCGATAGGGAGAAAGTTAAAATAATCAACATCCATAAACTCACAGAAACTTATTAGTTTCATCAAGTTTACCACTTTTAAAAGTTGGTTCTATAAATTATAGAAACCCAAAAGGATTCTAAATGTTATGAGTAATATAATAAGTAAGATGTTTTTTTTTTAAAATTAATAGTTTAAACTCTGTAATTTTAATTAATACATTCATACGCTGTCATTAAATTAACTAATACTAAGTCATATTCATAATATCGCTGTTATTCATAGTTCTATTTGCGAAACTTGACATTCTTCCACTTCTCTAAGAATTCCCAGGCACAACCTAGACGCCACTTGACATTGTTCTCTGATGTTTGTGGACATACTTATAATATAAATTAATCAATTCTTATACAATAAATCTTAGCAATAAATATGTTGCTAATCTTTCCAATAGTAGCATCGTCTTCCTCCTTAATTTTAATTTGATCCTCAGGCACTGCATTATTTCCCTTGAAAAACTTTTTATTTTCTCTTTGCCTAAGGAATGCCTTGTTCATTTAGCTCTTCATATTTTTGAAATTCTCGAATACCTTCACTTTGTAAAGCTCATTTTCTCTTGTAAGGAAGCTCTTAAAATCGTTGTGATTGTTTATTAAGCGCTTCTAATCGGTTATTACTGTCTCTACTGGTCTAGGGGATGAACGCAGAAAAGCTTTTCTTGTGGAATTCATAGTAATTAAATAGTAGTATATAATTATTATGAGGAGATATGAATGACACATATAAATGTTATAAAACAGTTTTGAAGCATAAAACTTGTATAAATATATTTATAGTGGTTGAGTTTACATGAGAAGATCCTAATATATCTGGGGACTAAGAAATATTATGACCTTTTTGTTAACTGATTCGTTAAGTGTCTATAAAGCTCTAATTTCTTTAATTCCACTTAGTATTAGTGACTCTAGCAGAATCCAAAGGATTAATTGGTGTCTCGTTAGAAGTAGTTTCATTTCCTATTGCCGAAAGCTATCTGTATCTTCCTTAATTTCTTATTTTTTAGGATATTCTTTCCATATCAACTTGAGAAATGTCTCGATTTCTATTTTGAGGAGCTCTGCTTGAATTTAACACCACTGAATGAAAGATTTCTGGCGGCTGTACGTCTCTTAAGATCCTACAACAATAAATTTATTATATCAATTTTATAACAAAATATGTTTAAATTACTCCCTGTTTTTAATCTTGGTGGAACAAGTCGGGGATCTAGCCGATACTCTAATGCTTTTATCTGGTCCAAACTATTTCATCTCTTCCATTAATTTCAACCTTGGAGAAAGTTTCTTCTTGGTTTAAACTAACTAGTAAGCATTTTCAACTTCCCAATTTTGCTAAAGTTGTTATTCTTGCTCCTCTTGATTTTTGAGTTGGTCATCAAATTGTTTTAACAATGGAAATCTCTTTAATCTGTTGCTCTTTCTACAAATTACTTAATTATAACCACACATAGGTATCAGGATATATATAGATCTTTGTATATAGAGGGATTTCTTACCTTGCTTCATTGATGATACCATCATAAGTTTATTTCAAGGAAGCACTCCAATATTAATCCATTTCTTGATATTTTATTCGATTGTCATAGTCTCGCAAATAATTAAACTCATTCTTTTAATTCACGTAATTTTCTGACCCTGAAATTTAACTGATTTATCAAAGTTTTATTATAGATATTTAATTACCTCTATAGTTTTTAGGGAGGATTTTCAGGTTGTTTGGATCGTTCTAAATGCCAGTTAATGTGCAGAAGAAATTATTCAATAATAAAAAAGATAATTAAAAAAATATTTTTTTAATAAAATTTTGAAAAAGCAGTATAATTGCAATATCTCTTAAATCAGTAGTCATTAAATATTTTATTTTAATTGTATAATTATGTGAACAATAACGAAACAAATACTAAAATATTAATACAATTACTATACAAAATATATTAATTATTAATGATTATGTTTTAAATTAATGTTAAGCAATTTAGTTTAATATTGCAATGAAAGTCACAATAAACTAAATAAACTCGCTATGATTAGCTGCACACAAATTAATATTATGTGTGCAATATATTAGTGATTGTTCAGTATCTGACTCTCTTTGGTGCGTTGTGACTGCCCCAGTCCATGTACTCACCCATTCTCATAGAGTTTTGCTAAAAAATTATGATTATAATCATAAAAATGAAAGAGAAATATAAAACATTTGAAAAAATACATTTCAATGTATATTTAGAAAATTTATGAAAATATCTTACTCTACACATAGTGGCGTATCTTTAAACCTAGAACATAATCACTCAAATTATTTATATATAAATGTAAATTAAAGTTATCAATAGGATAAAAAGGTATTTAATTATTTTTTTAAATTAGTTTTCTTTATAATTTTTGTTGCCCTAAATATATAGATTTATAAATATAAGTCGATAAAAATATTTTCTTAATTATAGTTTCTAAATCTCTTTTCCATTTCAAAAAATAAGACTCACATGATATTTATGAATTAAATGGTGAATAAATAAAAAGTAAGTTCTCTTTTAAATTTAATCACAAATAATGTATTAATTGGTGAATCAAGAACATGCCTCCGTAGAAGAAGAATAGATTTCTCTTCCAGAATCTTGGGTAGTGATGAGCTTCAAGGTCGACTGACTTGGGAATTGGTAAAATAGTTGCACCTGCCATATTCTTCTCTCAAATTTATTATTATCAAATTATTATAATTTCATTGCAATTCTAAGCGATTAATATTCCAATGTTTACTAAAGATTACTTAGTTTTTAGTAAAAGATTTATGAGGCAAAATATGACTTGTTTGCGGAGATAAATATTGAAATTAATATTGAATTTTTAAAATGGATTACAGAATGGGCGGAGGAGGCTACCAATAGCAAAGAGGCGGTTTTTAGGGTGGCTACTAAAACTAATACCAATAATAGCAATAACCTCAGAGATAATTTCAAGGTTAACCACAGAGATCCTTTTAAGCATTTAACGCTTAATCTCAGCCTGGAGTGGTCAGATTAGTAACAAACGACTTCAAAATCACAAGAAATAAAGATCATGGTGTTATTTATACTTATTCAATCGATTTTATCCCTGGTTTAGCAAGCTCTGAACCGACTTTAACTGAGTCTCAACTTCAACAAATGCAATAAAACGCAAAATAATAAGACGATTCTCTTAATAAGAGCATGTCAAAACTCTCAGTGTCCACTGATTTGACTTCGGTAGTAGGGGGAAGCCTCGAAACATTCCAAAAGTTTAAGATAATGACTGCCATAAAGGATAAAATCAAATAAATCTATGGGAATTACATATTTGTAGGCACAAACATGTTTTCATCATCATTAGTCGATGAGTAGATATCAATTGAAACTACAAAGCCATTTATGGGTCGCTAATATTCAATTATAATACAAAGAGTGTCAGAGTTTTTGTTCGATGATTTAAGTAAAACGAAAATGGAGGAACATCCAATGGCACTTAATTTTGTTAATAGTATTATCAAGAGTGGTTTGAGAAACTAATTAAAAGTAAAAGTATATTTTAAAAGCAAGTTATTCGAAATTATTTTCACTAAGATTATATTAATTAAACTCGAATCTTGTATAAATAGGCAGAAACCCTCGTTTTTTCGATCCAGACAACATCAAAGTACATAAAGGTGCTTAAATCTGGCCAGGTTTTTTTACTTCAACTTGGATCTTTCAGCAAGGTCTCTATCTAATCATTGATAACATTTCTAAATTCTTGTCAAGCGACAATTGCAAAGTAATCATCGATGAAATGTTTAGAAATAATGAAACTGAAGACTACATTTCAAGAGAATTTGAAGGTGCAGTAGTTATGGTGTGCTATGGATTGCGTAGAACATATAAAGTTAATAGAATTAGATGGGACTTAAATCCAATGACATATCAATTTACATAGGGAGAGTTTGGCGCTAGATCTACAATGGTTGATTACTTGCAGAAAGCTTATGATGTTAGACTTACATATGGTA
Organism: Oxytricha trifallax; assembly: GCA_000711775.1. Taxonomy (NCBI): domain Eukaryota; phylum Ciliophora; class Spirotrichea; order Sporadotrichida; family Oxytrichidae; genus Oxytricha; species Oxytricha trifallax. Next base: position 62,399 of record ARYC01002215.1, read on the forward strand.
ACTAGCCTCTTCTGGAAATAAAGCAAAAGAGATCGAACATATAAATATTAGCTCTTCAAATTATTATAATTAGTAAAATTATATACCTACCTCCAGAGTTATGCATTTTAGTAGGATTGCCACCCTCGATTAAGAACGATAAAAGAGCTTTGATTGAATTAAGGCAGAAAATATTCTAAGAGCCTCATGAGAAAGTACAAAACTTATAGTACTTAAGCAGGAAGCTATCAATGTCAAAAGAGTTAAAAGATTGGAATCTAGAACTTAGTGTAGGTTCAGATTAAATAGATGCTTACATAATTTGATAAATCATTACTTTTTATAATGCTTAAATCCTGAAGAAACCACAGGTTTATAGTACAATAGTAAATAAACAACAATTTGCAGAGACCAATGTCCTTAGAACCATAGTCCACTAACCAATTGACTTAGAAAAATGGGCAATCTTCTGTATGGAAAAAGATGTGTAATCAGCTTAAAATATTTAAGAGAAATTCCATTAACTCTCAAGAGATAACAATCTGAATATTTTTGTAGATTTTGGAGATATAGTCGCGATGAATAATTAATCTACAGTTGAAGATTATAAGGATGCTATTAGATCTTATTTTAAAGAGTATTTGAAATTTGACCCAGCAAAGAAAACTACAGAACCCATAAACAGCAATAAAGTATAATTTTTCTTAGTAATTATCCCAGAATCAGCAAAGAGAGAGAAATTCTATGTTGCATTAAAAAATATCATCAACAGTAACTATCCTGTAATTTCATAGTTTGTTACACTTAAAACTTTAAACAGTTTCAAAGATAGAGTTTACTTGAATATATTGAGATAGATTAATGCTAAACTTGGTGGGGATCTATGGAGAATGAAATTTAGTGAGGATATTCCAGAGAGAACTATGGTTTTCGGAATTGATGTTTGTCACAAGGGTAAACAAAGTGTCATAGGATTTGTAGCAACATATGACAGATAAAATTTATAAATTTATTGAAAATTAGTTAGATACTTGTGCAAGTACTATACATAAGCTAGTCCTTAACCTGTGAAAGGTCAAGAAATCATTTCTTCTGGAATTTTGACGGAATATTTTGCTGGAGCGTTAGAAGCTTATAAGGATTATAATGGAGGCTTATTACCAGAGCAAATTTTTATCTATCGTGATGGTGTTGGTGATGGAATGAGGCAAGTCATCATTGATGAATAAAAATTATACATTTTTAATTATTCAATAAATGAAGAACTAGTCTAGCTTTAGAAAGTTATGCAAGATTTTTATAGAGATTCTGAAACCAATCAAGTAAAAGAACCAAATGTAACTCTTATTTTTGTCAATAAGCGAGTTCGCTAAAGATTCTTTGAAACAAATGCTGGTTAAATTTCAAACCCTCCAGCTGGAACTTGCATTGATTCTGGCTTTGTCGAACAATCAGAAGTGATTTCTGGAAAATTTGATTTCTTTTTAGTGCCTCATTAAGCAACTCAAGGTGCCGTAAAACCTACTCATTTCTATGTGGGCCATAATAACTCTTCCATAAGTAAAAGTGCAATTATTAACTTCACTTATGCTCTATGTTTCAGCTACTAAAACCCCATAGATCAATTAAGACATGAGGATTGGAGTTAAGAACAATTAAATTAAGAATTAATTATAATTGGCTGAAATTGAATATAATTAGGGTGAAATCAAATTTACACACTCTGATTGAATTATTTTAAAAGGACAATCAATCGAGCCAATAGTTATAACAATTAGCCCAAACATTGCAATTATATGGCAATAATAATTAATTTTTAATTTAATTGTTCTTAACCCCAATATTTATGTCTTATTGTTTTATGGGGTTTTATAACTGGCCTGACTCAATTAAAGTTCCTGCTCCATGCATGCTAGCTGATAAAATTGCAATTTATAGAACTGAAGTTGGAAACATACCATCAACATTAGATATGCACAGACTACCGTTTTTCTTGTGAGAGTAATATATTTCAGGAGAAATTTATAATTAACAAGACATTTAAGAGAGGTAATTCTCTAATCTTTAGTTCTTACTACTAATTTTAATTTATTATTATTCAGATTATGCTTTTAGTTTATTGTTTGAAATCTATCAACTTTAATTGAATATAAAATAAAAGTAGAATTAATATTAATAATTCTTTTAGTAACCTAAACAATGTCGTTTGGTAAGGTTGTTACAAATTTACTTATTTATATGATTTTAGATTTAAAAAATATTGTGTATGAACCCCTGTCTAAGAAAGCCAAGAATATGACTGATTTTAGAAACTACATTAGTTTTGAAGACAGAAAATTTCAAGTAATGTCAAAGAATGAAGAAAGGGTAAGTATTTTGAAATTATTTTATTAATAATATGCACACTTTCGCAAATTAACTTATTTACTTGAAAATATATAATAAGTTAATAAGTAAGAAATTATTCATATAAATTTACGGATTCTAAGGTAAGATGTATCTAATGTATGTTAATAGGCAAAAATAGAGCAACATAAAAAACAAATATTATTTCTTAAATAGAATTGAATTCAATAAACATTAATTAAAACCAATTCACTAATTAATCGTGGCTATAAATCCTATTATCAGTAAAATAATTTATTTTTATTTAACTATTAACTTTACCTTAAAATGTAACAAACTTCTATTATTAATTATTTTATGAAATAAATTTAGTAAATTCCTCTAATCATCTAAAGCTTTTCTAATTAAGTAATATTCGATAAGATAAGTAGAAGAGAGAAAATATCTATGAGTGAGCTTTTAACTCCAAATAAAAAGTAGAAACGAAATTAATCAAATGAATTGATGCCTAATGATGATTAAAAATCCAAAAACCATAGCATCAATAAATCTGGAATAGTTAATGAAAATATATAATTTAATTTGTTAAATATCAATTTTTAAAGGTAGAATTAATCTAAAAAAGATTTTATTCGTCATTTAAATATATTATAATTAAAAATGAAGATACTTAAACCAGCAGGATTGGCAAATAAATATTCCTTGATAATGATGATTAGCAATAAAATAAAGTATTTGTAAGGTAAAGCTATAATTTAAGATTGATTGGCAATAGATCTTCTCTTGCAGCCAAAAAGATTAATGATGGATTGTTTTCACCTTAAAATTAAGATTTTTATCTTGATTATATATATAATATTCTATTGCTTTTTAATGGGTTTAGTTCTAATATTAATAAATTAAGACTATGACGATCCATATAAAGATGAGCTGATGGAGCTTCTAGGGAAATCAAAAAATGATCAGGGGTTTGACTATCATAAATTTAGGATGCTATACAAAACTAAATATGTCAAATCTGAAATAGATCGGGAGATGTCAGAAAACAAAAAGAAAAAAGAACAGAAACAGATGGAACTAGATAAAATTGAGAGAATGTTGAAAATGAATGAAAAAACTATGAGAAAAAATTAACTTATCTAACTATAAATAACATCATAAAATCAAAGCAATGAAACCCTCGATACTATAGATGTGATAGGAGATTAAACTTCTAAAAGCTTCTAGGCTTCACCAAATTTTAGAAAATTAAATTAAAATGATTAGAATTAGAGTTAATAACAAGATTAAGTTTCGAAATTAACTAATAAAGCTAATCCAAACTCAAGGCCTGGCAAAAATAACACACCGTTATAAGATTAATAGTTGTAGAAAACTAAAAACTTTATTTTTGATTCTACAAGCAGAGAATACTAACATAAAATTTAAAACTTGGGCAAATGCTCTCCTCCACTTGGAAAATACAATCCAAGATTTGAATTGCTTATGTAATCTAATGTCACTCATAAAATAAGGGAATCTAAAGATAATGATCTTTTCACTCCTAAGGTTTAAAAAGAATCAATTCTTAATTGTTCTAAGCTCTCCAAACAGATATCTGAGATTTAAAATCAACTGAATAACTATAATAACTCACATATCGGACACATTCACAAAAGAAGCTCTGATTTGTCTGCTTAACTTCCTTCTCATAGCGATATACCGAACTAAAGTTTTATCAATAACTAAAATACACAATCTTAAATGTCAAATCCGTTTGGTAAAAGTTCAAATCATAAAAGTAAGCATGAAGTGAATTAGTCATTTGACAAAGCAAATCCTATAATCTAAAAATAGCAAAAGATTGAATAATTATGGGGATAAAAAGCTAGACTTTTGTCACCATTGAGTAATTATTAAGTCATTGATGATTCTAAAAATAACCAAAATATCCAATTCGGATCTTTTTTAAAACTAATTTTGATATTCTAAAAATTATTATTTTAATCAAAATGGAAAATTTAATCTTTCACTTAAAAAGCTTATGGAGTTGATTTCTCAAGATAAGCAAAGAAAGAAAACTTAGTCCATAAATCTTCACGAAGCCCTCATGATTAACGCTTTGAAAATATTAATAAATTCCCAAGCATCCTCTCTCAAAATACAAAGTAAGCAGTAAACATAGACCTATAAAAATATGTGAGTCGAAAGGGTTTTATTGAAGGAAGTGGTATAAATAAAGATAAGCTATTGAATCATACTCACATAGATATTAATTACTCATAAATAGAGAAGAGGACTAATGGGATGTCATTTGGCATGTCTTTTGAGAAAAATAAAATTTTACAATAGAATTCATAAAGAGAGGAGTAGGAAGAGGAAAGCTAAGGAAAAAGTTTTCATGAAGATTTTAAGCCAAAAAACAAATTTCTTAAAAGAATTCAGCCTGGATAAGCAACTCACTTCTTTATTTTAGATGATTGATTTTATTTTAAGATTACAATATAAATTAATGGTTCTCTTACAACGAAAAAAAAACAAGCATAATATAAGTTATCTAAAATTTAAACTAGAATATTAATGAGTATTCTTCATTTTACATATTCCTATATTTAATTCAATATATGATCAAGCACATGATGCATAGCACTATTACATTAGGATTCTACTTATGGAAACCATTTTCTACTTACTCATAGTTATAAGTGTTATGGTTTCATATAAATGGCGTTTAGTTTCATTCTTTTTGCATTCATTTACGAACTTCATAAGAAGCTCCTATATTTGGTTTTCATCCAGTCTCATAAACATCTCAGCATTTGAGAGAGATAAGTGAGCATATTGTAGCAAAGCTAAAGCAGCTCCGTTAGTGGGCCAGTCATGACGAGAGTCAACTAGGATTTCTTTGAGAACTTTAATTACATTTTTCCTCACCATATATTCAGTAATTTCTTCACTTTCAACATTACACGTCAAGTTTAGAACTATACCGATCATTAAGTCTCTGTATCTGTTTAAATAGACTTTATGTGGAGATTTCTTGTCTAATCTTGAAAAGGAAAATAGTAAATAAGTAAACTATAATGATTGATGAGTTTACATTGCGTTTCAAAGCTTCTTCTAATTCAACTAATATGATATCAAACAGATCCTTATCTTTTATAAGATGAGCAACTTTCTCAATACATCCTTCATTTGCAGTCAAGTCTAAAAGTACAGTAGCAGCTGGATACTTAATAGTTACAAGATCATTATTCGACTGCATGAATAAGTCTGCCATCTCCACAATATTCTTTAAATATTTAGAGAGGACTGTAATGCCGTCTTGATGACAAGCACACAATTCGAAAATTCTAGCTACTGCTTTATATTCAAACTGTTCAATAGGGCAGAATACAATTAGTCTGATTAAACTTGGAAATATATCAGACTTTATGAAGCTTAATGATAGTTCGTCATACATTTCCCTATCTTTAAATTCTAGAGTAATATCAATTATTGTACCAATCAATTTCTCTATACTTCTCTTCTCTTCTATCATTTAAGTTAGCTGATTTTATTCATGGTTCTTTAAAGGTCTCAGATAAGAAGCGATAAATTCAATCACGTTTTTACTTTTAATAAGTTCCTGAATATCGCTTTTCTTAAACAAAACTTGTTGATGTAGAGGTGTTCCACAGCATTCAACATAATTTATTGTAGAGTGATTTGAAGCTATTGATTGTTGATTTTTCATATAATTCTAAAAAGTTGAAGATGAATTATTCTTGGCATGATTACTAGAAGGGCGTTCTCGTAAAATTTAGCGACCTGTTGGTAGCTTTGGGTTAGTCTAGCGACTTGTAGGAGTCTATTCTTTTATAATCTAGTATGTGTTAGTGATCACGATAAAAAAAATTCTCAATAAGTTACTTCATAAATTTACATTTCAAATGTTCGTTAATACTGATTTCTATTCATTCATAGAAATGTTACTTTGCTTTGTGTATGAACTACTTCTATGACTGCTGTTATTTGAGTTATTCACTTATATCAATTCCTTTTTACTATCATTTTTAGTAAAGCTTTCATTCTTAAAGTCGGCATTACCAATATTAATCAATTTATCTATAATGTCAATCAAAGCTTTTCTCTACTCCCCTACAGTAGGAGTTTACTACAGCTTATAAGTGTTCTAAATCCATCTTCTGAAATATTTCCAATTGTTGCTAATCAAAAATTAGTAAAGCTCAAAAGCTGCACTTTTGCAATTGCTAATCAGATAGTTGATTCTGTGCAGGTCCTTTAACTCTGGTATAACAACGCTCTCTGATTTATTACGTTTTATTGTTAACTTTAATTCCCTATCATAGCAAATTGGCTGTGCTGGAGTTTTATGATTAGTTTGTGTAATAATTGTGTTGCTAAGATTTTAAGAGGAGGAGGGAGGCAACTGCCTATATCTCGAGTTATTACTTTTAGAGATTTAAGCATTCTATCATATGCATGACGTTTAAAAAATTTTCAATATCTTCAAACTTAGAACTTAAAGTTTAAGCATTGAACAACTTTAAACCATTTAATTTAAATATTGAGTATATTTTCTTCAACCGTCCCCACTTTTTTTAAAAGTGGCGACGCTTGGAGGATTTTTTGTGAATATGTTAAATTAAGCTTATAGTGTCTTATATATTAACAATTAAAATTAATTAAACTTATGATTAATTCATTATAAAACATAGAAATATATTTGCTTTGTCCTTAAGTTCAGGATTCAAAAATCATAAACATTAAAAGAGATCCTAATAGATCTATATAATTCCAAAAAGAATTATAGAAACTTAAGTAAGTATATATTTAAGTATAATAATCCGTAAAAATATAACTAAATATCAATAAATAGAAACTATTCTAATTCCATTTAGAATATACTAAGTCCTATAGGATTATTTTTAGTTCTTTTCAGATTTGAATCCTGAATTGTGAGACACAAAAAGTAGATTTTAACATTAAATAATTTTAAATAATGTTTATGATAGACTAGTTTTAACAATATATTAATTAAATATAACATAAATAATACATGATTGTTAAAAATTCTCCAAGCGTCCCCACTTTTTTAAAAAGTGGCGACTGTCGGATTATAAAATGTAATATTACTCATAAATAAGGAAGTTTAAAAAGAATGATTAGCTTTAAAGTACTTAATTTATATAATTAAAAATAATATTAATCAGCATGACTATAATAAATTGCCTGCCATCCCTGAAATTTAACTATTGCTGCTGTTTCTATTACTAATGCTTGCTTATTAGTTATTCAAGATTGTGGTATTATTACTAGTATTATTTTTGCTCAAATTGGTTTTAATTGTCTCATAAGAAACTTTCCTTTTTCTCTATTGTACATTGTTTAGACTTCCAGCTCTATCGCTAATAATGGCTTTAGGTAGTGGGGGATTTGAATGATTCTATTAACTTCCATGACTCGTGTTTTATTGCACTATATCAATTTATTAATACCTGTTAAGATGGCTATTTTCTGGAAATATTTCATTTGGTTAACGTCATATTTCATTGAAATTTTATTCCAATAAATACTTACATCTTTGAACTCTTCCGTTGCTTGACTTGTGAGGATGCTGAGCAAAAGATATTCTATTTACAGCATAGATATTATTAGTATTTGCCACGTTTTAACTTAAAGCATTCTACAATAATAAGTAAATAAAATCTCCATAATGTTTCAAATTTGATTGAAAAATTAAGTGTTCTCCATTAAACTTACCATTTTTATGTTAATTTCTATGAAAATTAATGTTTTAAATTATAACGTTCATATAATTAGTTTATAGCAATTTATTATTCTCTTTCATTAATTCTGGTTATATTTTCTTAGCGTAATTTTTTTAAAAAAACTTAAATTTAGTGAATTACTCATTTTAACTTATACTTTAACATCTTTAATCAATTTATTTTTATGAAGTATGTATATCTTATCATTATACTCTTAGTGAATTGCAGTATAAACTGAAAAGCAAGCCAGTTCCAGTATTTACCACCCACACCACAAGCACAGCAATTATAAATATCCAATTGAATAGATCATCAGTATTCTGCCAAGCAGTGATAAAAGTAAAGGGCAGAGCGATTAAAGCGTAAATGGAACCTAAAACCAGCGATATTCCCCACAGCACTTTTTAAGTATTTGCATAGATTGTTTGGCTTGGCTCACTGTCTAATAATAAAATAATAGTTTATTGATATAAAGTATGTGGAATTACTTCACATTTAAAGATATATTAGTTAATTTAATATCTTGAAGACAAATAAATACGAATAGGATATTTAGAGTGAAATGTATAAGTCCATAAACATTCATAGCAAACACTGCTATCTGCAAAAGCTAAAACTCTTCTTCAAATACACTCAATTTAGATTGATTGTGATGATATCTTGAAGCTTGTATAAATTATTATAATTAAACAGCTAATCAAGGACAAACATAATTAAATGTGATATTTTTTTAACTTGTTTATAGTTGGCAACAATTGAATACATAATAATCAAGTCAACTAGGATTCCCACAAACCCCATGATCATTGTAGATAATCTCAAAGATTGTCTTTAAATTGTTATATTATCAATTAATACTAATTTATTGCTAATTTATAGTTTTTCATATGGATGGATGCCTTTGATTGATTTATTGTTAGTATTTGAGTTCCAATATAAATTTTCAGATGTTATTTATGTGTTTTGAGAAGTTTAAAAGCCATTTTCATTAAAAGCAGTAGGTATGTTTATGATTATCATGTTTATAATTATTTATTATAATTATTTTTTTTTATTTATTTGGTATGTAAGTCTAATTGATGTATTCACTAACGAGATTTCATTATAGTGGGAATTAATGATGATAATAAATCAAAGGTTAAGAATTAATATAATAAGTTAAATATGCTAAAAACAAGAATTATATAAAAAAGAGTTTTTGGTCTGGGTTCCCAAATGACCCTATAGAAATTACATTAAATAAACTAGTAAGGAGTTCAAAATTTGGCTTATCAAAATATAAGAGGAATATTTGGGATGTTTAAAAAGAAATAATAAGAAAATTAAATAAAACAAGATAATGAAGAGCAAAAGTAGAATTCAGTAAAGAACCTTGATTATTAATTAATCATAATATAATAATTGACTTCATTTAAAGAAATTCCAAGTACTATTATTGTATTTCTTTTCTGTTATATCAAAGTAAATTTGAAATCTAAGAATAAAAGGATATCTAGTTCGTGAAGAAAAGTGAAAAACTAGATTAAGAATAATCAATTTTAAATTTCAGTTTTTATAATTTCGCCAGTATATTATATGATTATACTATTGATCTAATATAATCTTAGGTTACAGATTATTCACAGCTAGCTCCCTTGAAGGAAGAAGATACTAAAATTCTTTCACAGTTGTATGTCCCTTAAGAAGAAGAGGGATTATAAAGATTTGATAATGCTCTTACTAAATTACCTGAATATGAAGACAAAATAGCCCAATCTCCTGAAATCTTAGAGTTAACTAGCTTGAGTATAATTTATTTTATCAATTCTGAAATAATCTAAGATTTATCTGCATTTTTAATTAAATTAAACAACAGCTTGATAAACTCAACTAATAAAAAACTTGTAATGAAATACAGAAGAGAGCATTAATACAATGTGGAAATGTACGAGGAGAGACTTTACAAGGAAGTAATTTATGATTTAAGGCCTAACTAAACTGCAGATGAAGAAGTTAATGTTCTCACAAACTTAAAGAAAGCCAATGTGCCTCATCGTATTAGAAACATGACAGAGGAAGCATACAACGCATATAAGGAAGCTAGATGGCCACAACATATCAGGAGACCTGTACAAGTGAATAATATGCATGAAATCGATAGGGAAAACCGCATTATGGATCCTTATAAATGGGTTGAAAAAATGAGCCCAGAAGAGAGTAAGGATTTCGTAGATTTGGAACATAATTATTACAATTAGTAAATATTCCAAATTTGACAAGTAGTATATTAATAATCAAGAGTGTATAATTATTTATAATATTATAATATGATTAATTATATTTACGAGCTTACTAAAAAATATTTCATTTTGAGATAGCTCGTATTATTATATAACTATTTATTTAAATAAATGTACTATCATTTAATTACTCAAATTAGTGTATTATTTATTAACTTTTAGTCCAATAAATATTGCTTATTTTTTATAACTTATATTTATGATTGGATAGTAATTAATTAGCAATATTATAATTTGTTTCATTAAAACTGGAAAGAGACTTTGTTAAAAATTTTAGCTCATATAATACTTATTTAAATTGCTCACATAAAATATTCTTACTAGCATAACTGTTTATAAATATAAATAAAACTCAAATATTATATTTCTATATTTGATTATTTGATAATTCCCTATCATATCTAAGTAATTTTACCAAATATGTGCATGCTTAAATTTGATCTGTTACATAAGCAATTACTGAGAGAATAGGATCACTATAAACATGTGCCAAAGCCATTACCACTTAGAATAGGCGATTATCTCTACTATAGAAGATTTTAAAATCATTACAATTTAATTTATTTTTTGAAATCCAGCAGATTCAATGACTATCTACAGATTTCCTTATGAACAGCAAATAATAAGAGGTTAGAAGGAAGGCGAATTACCTTTAATGTGGATTAATAATGATGATCTTGAACAAGTGGAAAAGTCAGAGACTGCGAAAGAATTTCCTGAGTAAACGGTTTTCAATCTCAATGACTTAACTCTATACTATAAAGATTTCGCTTTGAAAGATGAGAGAATCAAGAATTTCGTAGAGTAAATAACAAATTACGTTTAGACTTAAGAATACCAGCCATTATACAATTTTTAAATGAGTCCAGATGGGCAAATTGCAGTTATGATATTTGATACAGAACAAACTGGAAAGAGTTTTGAAATTGTGATAAAAGACTTGAAAATCAATAGACTATTTCCAGTAATTTTAGTGAATACAGATGGAGAGGTGGCTTTCGATAAAAATGACGGCATTTATTATACTTAAGTTGACTCAAATGGAAGAGGCCATAAAGTGTACAGACATCAAATAGGCACACTTTCTTAGTATGATAAATTAGTTTATGAAGAAGTCAATCCTGAGTTTGAAGTGAATGGTAAGTTTATAATCACTAAATTATTCACTTTTCCATCATTAATAAAGTGCAGTTTAGAATACACTGAGCAATGAATATATCGTAATCAACATAAAATCTACTTTCAAGCCAACTACAAATGAAATTTGGATTAAAAATGGATCAAAGAGATAAGAAAGATTTTGGCTTGTCTAACCCATGGAATATGGAGTAAGATATTAGATCAAACAATCTGGTGAATTTCTGTACAAGCTGAGTAATGAAGAAGACAAGATCAATTTTAAGGTAAATCCTTTTGCTATTTTTTGATAAATTTCCAATAGATCACGAAAATTCTATTACCGGATTAACTTAAGCACATACCAGATGATTCTTAATATCAAAGCTTACCAATTGATGAGTCGAAAGAAAGAGCAGACCAAATTTAAACCTAAAGTACTCAATTTGTAACAAGACTGGGAAAACGAGAAATACAGCCAGTCTTGAGAGATATGAATTCAAGGTAAAATTCTTTGCTAGTGCCAGAAAAAGAAAGTGATTTAATTAAAACTTCTAAAACATTGATTGAATCGAAGGAAGATGAAAAGATTCTAGGTTATGAAGTATTTAAGCATTACATGGCAGTTATAGAGGAGAAAAACTAGCTTAGATAAATGAAAAGTAAATTGATCTTATTATTAAAGTCATTTTTCTTTTAGTTGTAAACTTGAAAACAGAAAGGATCAGCACACATTTATTCGACTCTGAAAAAGAGCTAAATCCTGCTGATGGACAAATTTCAGAATTTTTCGATCCAGAGCTTGAAGATAACCTGACTTTCGATTCTGTGAATGTTAAATACCGTTTGAACACTCCAAACGTGCCATCAAGAGTATTTAACTTCAACATGGGTACCAAGAAAGCAGAGCAAATATTTTATGAGTAGTACACTAACTATAATAAACCTCAAAATATCTAATGCGAAAAGTAAGTTGATTTATGTCTAATATAATTAATGCTTAGAATTTAAGTGAAAATGAGGGATGGTCAAGAAATTCCACTAGTTATGGCTTATGACAAACAATACTTTAATGATGAAAGTCCTTGGATATTATTTACTAATGGCTCTTAATCTAGCAAGTCAGATTTACAATTTGATATCAATAAGCTATCAATAATGCAGAGAGGTATCTGCTGTTGCTATCCACTAATTAGAGGTATAAATTAAATTTCTATAATTACTGAATAATGTATATTATTAATATAATTTTATTAAAGAAACAATAATAAATTTCTAATTCATAATAATAGACAATTAAATTTCAAACAAGCAAAATTTATATCATTCAAAAATAAAAATTAAATTTAAATAAAAAAATAATGAAATCATAAAATATTAATAATAACTTGATTGGTAACTTTGTCCTAGTAATTTTCATAGCAATAATTCAATGTATAGTAAAATAATTATTTATTAATAAAAGTATGATTTTCAAAGCTAATATTTTAATTGTTCAGAAGCTACGATATTAGAAATAGATAATTTGTTTAAGATAATATTTTTGAAAGTTTAATTACAAAATGACCGAGTAAATGTCTCAAGTTATATACTTTTAAAACACATATAATTCCCTTTTATTACTCATGCACCTCTGAGTACTTCCCATATTTTAGATTTAATAAGATAGAAAGTCTCGGTATATATCTCATCTTCAGTAATCTCTGCATTTTGATAAGTGTATTTGTCCGCTTCATAGTTTTTGTGACTTTCCAGTTTAACATACCCAGCAATAAAAGGAATTGTGTAAAACATATTTAAGTCTGTAACAAACTTCACAAGTGAGGGGGTTCCGGGGTGTATGAATAAATCAAGGAAGTCAGTCCAAAACACTGTGAATTAATCTGCGTACACGCGGGGAGGTGGCTTCTTAAATAGTACAGGGTTAGATTCCACAAATTCTGAGAATTTAGGGAGGTCAAGTGCGTAGGTGCTGGTTAGCAGTATTGAAAGAAATGCTATCGTAATAATCTGTTTTAATCCTGTCATTATTTTAATTATAATTTATAAAGGGAACAATTAAGCTAATTAAAATGTTTATCATAAATCTTGATTTTTAATACCCTAATTTAAGAAATATTTACAATAATATTTAATGAAAGTAACAAATAACTTGAGGCAAATAAATAATTTGAGAAGGTAAACAGCAGACTAAGATCTTAAATCTAATCCAAGGCCAGGAACTGCATCAACTGGATCTAATTAAAATAAATTAGGCTTTTTGCTGGGGTTGTCAAACTTTAATAAATAAACTTAAAATGAATGAGAATCTCTAATTGTTCAAGATAAACCAAGTTTCATTATTAATTTTAGTGAAAAATATGGGAATATATAATTTTTTATTATATTTTGGTCATTATAATTATTTTTCTTGCTTTGTATCAGAAGCATTTATCTTTAATATATATTGATGATATTTTCTAATAAATGGCAATAATAGTACCTTTATAAAAATAACAATCATTAACAAACCACAAATAAAAGAGATAAAAATATTAAATCGTAAATTCTTAAGAAAGTGGAACAAAACTTCCGTAAAATTAATATAATTAAGGACCTATTTAGGATAAAGGATTAGCTTAAACCAATTCTAGAGAGAGATTCTTTTCAAGACTTAATTTGAAGCCTTTCAAAATTATCATACTCAATAAAAATATTTTACTGATACTTTCTTTAAATCTATCATAAATTATCATATCTAACGATGAGGACTTGGGAAAGTATGCGTTTAATTAAAAAAGAAAGTCTGCTGCAGCAGTTTAATCAAGTTTTAGTAATTGCGTCTCAGAGAACAATTTATTGCAAAGTGATTCAGTCAAACAATCATTGAATGATGTATTCATTACAAGGGTTTAAACTGTGGGAAATTATTTCTAGAAAAATATCACAGATGATTGCGAGCAATTTTCAGACACTAAGGAAGAAACAGATGCGAATTTATTATAATGCAATATTTTAAATCTCTTCACTTATCATTTAAGGATTTAAGTGTCTATGATACTATTTTTAAAGAATTAAGAAGATAAAAGCACTTTAAAAGAACAAGATAAAGATGAATACGTAGACCATCATCATTTCGATGAAGACGAACCAGATTTAGACTTCAATAACAACTTTCACAAAGCTAGAACTTTGATTTCATCAAGAATGGATGATGTACGAGCTCTAAAACAAATGATCACAGACACCAAATAGACGATATAAGATAACCGAAGAAACCGTATTTTAAATTCAATTAACAAAGAAAGCTGGTCTAAATTTGCTACTCCTACCCAGTAACATTAACTAATAATGATGAGGACGCAAACTGCTGGAGTCAAAAATAGGCAAAATACTTAATAATTATCAGAAGAAGTAAGAGTTAAGAGTAACTTTAGTAAGCCTTCGTAAACTTACAGTGATGTTATTGCCATGAAATATTAAAAGCAGGAGGAGCAGCATGACTTGAGAAAAAAGAAAAGAAAGTCTAAACATAGAATGCAAAATTAAGAACGTAGTAGCACAGCTGCAGTGGGTAATAGAGGCTAATCTAATCAAAGATAACTCTTTGATTTATTGAATGAATAAGACAATTAAAATTCAAATGAAATGCATGAAGATGAAAACCAAATACTTAAGTCAAACATAGTAAGATACTCTGAGGACTCAAGAAAGAATCAGCAGTAAGCTTAAGTTAATAATTTCTATTAAGATAGCTTCAATTAAGCTACAAAAGTATCACAGGAATATAACAATTACCTTATAATTGAAAATAAAAAGCATTAGAAGCTAAATTAGAGGTTTAGCGAGACTACCCCTTAATCAGTGAAATAGAATTAATCCCCGATCTCAAATTTTAGTACTTCGAATATCAGTGTGTTTAATCGCTAGAAATAACATCAATAACCTTTGATTCCACCTAAAACTTTAAGTTAATGGCAATATAGAAGACCTGCTTAAACGGCAAGTTAAAATACTTACAGGCTTCACGATACCTAATTAAACTAGGAATATACAGGTAATAGGAAAATAGAAAACAAACAACAAAAATGTCAATAACAGCAATATTACACAGATAGTAAATTTTAAAAATAGCAGTCAATTCCTCGTAGAAATATCATGTCATAATATAATAAATAACGATCTAACATAGAAAAACAAAATTAAACCTAAATTTATTTGATTAATTATTATGGAATATTTTAAGAGATTAATTATATGGCTAATTAATTTTTTGTGGTATAGTATTTTAATTTATAGGTGTATATTTAAAATACTATAAAATGAAAAAATAGCATAAAATTTATTTTTAAATCTATATCTCATCACTCTTAGCCAACTTCTATAATTAATTTTCAAAAAAAGAATTAATTGTATTCAATATATTATTCTGAGAAAACATTTTTTTCAAATAAAAAACAATATTTTTTAAAAAATTTATAGAATTATTTTAAAATCTTAAATCATAAAAATTAGTAATTGTTTTTTATTAATCTCAAATTTACATTATATGAGGGTAACATTTTAAAAAACATTTTGCAAAAATATAATTTGAGACCCTTTCTCTTGAGTTTATAATATAAAAATCTTCTTATAATTAATGGTATTTTTGGGATTTAATGATGATAGCCAGAATGTGTACTAATTATTTAATATTAATTTTAACATTTCCTCTATAAACATAAAATATAAATATAATTATCCTCAGGAAGAAAGAGCCTTTAAAATGACTGGATAAACTTTCGATCAAATGTTCTTAATAATTAAATTAAATAATGAATAATTACTATGTTAGTAATAATAAATCTATTGTTTAAATTATAATTATAAAACTTAAATAAAATGATTGTAAATTTAATCTTTTCATCTTTTCTAATTATAAATAGTCTGCGCTTTTGGGCATCAAAGATCAACCTTGTACTTTAAAATACATAATTCTTTCGTATAAATAAATTGAATATTATGATATATAATAGAAACAATATAAAAAAATCATATTAACTAAAATTGAATATTTGATTTGTTTATTGTTATCCAAAAATAATTTAATTATAAATTAAAATTAACACGTTTATGGTTTAAAATACTTTTATAATCATAACTTTTATAATTTCTTTATTGATTAATCATTAAATATAAATGTAGTAAATAAAAGAATTTATTTTCTGCTTATAAACAAGTTAAAATATATTTCAAATTTTATAGTAAAATATTATTTAATATTTATAATAATATTTTATACACTTATTCGCCTAAAAATTTTTATATTTTAAGATTTATACTATTGACATAAAGATAAATAAGCCTGATGAAAGTTGAAAACAATCTAAGCTCAAAGATAAAAATGGCTTGATAACATAAGTTCCAATATTTCTAGTAAGTAATTCTATTTTTATTTTTATAATCAAACTCTCAATAAAATAATGAGAATACACTTAATCTATTTTCTAACTTTAACAAATTTTCTAATAGGATGGTGAAGATGTAAAAGGAAAAGTAATTATTAATATCTTCAAGGGAAATATTTTTGAGCATCAAGGCATTACAGTAGAATTAGTGGGAATAATAGAGAATTCATTAGATGGAAAGTAAAATCAATAATTTGTGAGTATAGTCAGGGATCTTGAACCCCCTGGTGAATTGAATGATAATGTTTCATATGATTATACATTTTCCAGGGTTGAGAAACCTTTTGAAACATACAATGGAATCAATGTTAAATTGAGGTAAATTCTAATTTATAACATAGGAATTTCAGGATAAAGTTTTGGATGCCTGCTTCTTATTGCTTTTTTATTAATTTTTTTAAACTTTTTTTCTCAAAACAAAAAAGAATAATTAAAATCTAAGTTTTTAATTATATTTTAAATGTCTTTCTTAGATTATTTTTTAATATTGTAGACTTTGAAAATATGTTTTTAATTAATTAAAATTAGTTAACTTTCAATTTTCAGGCTAGCAAAAGTAATTTTTATAGATACTTTATTCAGGTTGTTATAAACAGAAGCTACAATAAAATCATAAAAGAAGAAGAGTTCGTGGTACATCATGTACTCTCTTAAGAACCAATTTAAAACCCTCCCATAAAAATGGAAGTAGGAATAAATGATTTTATGCACATTGCAATCGATATTGATAGATCGAAATTCCACATTAAAGATTGCATAGTTGGGCAGATACACTTTAATTTGATAAAGATTAGAATCAAACATATGGAAGTGGCTATTATTTAAAGAGAAACTATTGGATCAGGGAATCAAAGTTAAAGTGAAAATCAAACATTGAGTAGGTTTGAAGTCATGGATGGAAGTCCAATAAAAGATGAAAAGATTCCAGTGAGGTTCTATCTCTCATCTACTCCCTTGACACCTACTTATAAGAATATCAATAATAAATTTTCGTGTCGATATTTCTTAAAAGTTATACTAATTGATGAAGAAGGAAGGAAATACTTTAAATAAAGCGAGATTGAATTTTGGAGAAATAAGATATGAATTTGATTTAAGATTTTAATCTAATTTATTGATTATTAATTGCATCATTAATTAGTCAAATTTTAAAGCATACTTTGATGATAATTGGTTCTATTCTGGAGCTGGAGAAAGAAAATTGACTCACTTAACAGATTTTATTGACTCGGCAATATTCTTAAGGGAGAAAGGTTTAACACAAAAATTGGGATCGATGGGTCAAGGTAGAAGTGGATCACTAACAGCCTTGGCTGCAGTATTTAATGAACCAGTCCTTTTCGATTCAACTGTCGCTTATGTATGATATTAACTCTTCTAAATATTTTGATTTAGAACCCTTTGACCGATTTGATAACGCATTTGTTTGAAGACTTGGAAAACAGAGACTTGAATATGTCTCCTCAGGTTTATTAGGATTTGAGATACTAAAATCTAGTAGAATTTGGAGATATCAGAAAGCGTGAAATTTACGATATGCTTCTTAACTTATCTCCTTATCACTTGCCAATCAACCCTGACTACAGTTTTCTAACAGATTTGTTTATTACTTAGGATGAGGATCAAATTATGGGATATCATGCCAAGAAATTTATTTGCAAACTTAGAGAACTAAAAAGGAAAGAGGGAGCTTTCGTTTTCTATAAACAATATGCTGAAAAGTAAGATCCATTCGACTTTACACTTAACAATAAATTTTATATAGAGCTTTAACTGACGAAGAAAAGCAAGCATACCATTATTCATTCTTAATTAACACTCTTCTTTTTAGATGAGAAAATTATTTAAGCAATTAATTTAATAATTCAATTACCTTCAATTTTTTTGGATGTGAAAGTAAAATTCTAATTTAACTTCATCAAAGTATCTTGTACCTATTCAAAGTTTGGTGTTATAAGATACTTTACCTCTAATTATACAATCAATATATTAATAAAATGAGAAATTTACGATTCTAATTTTATTATGAGTAATTTATGAAATTAATACTGATTTACTGACATAATAAGTAAAATTTACTATTTTCCTCTTCTTTATTCAAGAAATGACAGATTCATTCAATCTAAATTTGTTGCTTCTTTAGAAATATTCTCTATCTGGGCAAGCAATATTCCTTGGCAATATTTCCAACGAATGTTCCAAGACCCTGCACATAGTTGTTTCCATAATCCTTAATAACATCAGTGATTGCTCTTTACAAAAATTCTTCACTTTCCATAGGTTTTGCTCTCTTAATACACTGTGCATAAGTTGTTATCTTTGATTATTGTTCTTTTGTAATAATGCTGTCTTCTTTTCCAACAATAAAAACCCCATAACTTTTAATAAGTTTATTATTTCGCTGATGAAACTAATAGTATTAGTATAATTTTTCTAAATAAATAAAGTTTAATTTTCAAAAATTAAGAAATTAAATTATGCGTAAATATTTTTTTAGGATTTATAAATGAGAGCAGAGGAGTCCATGAGTGCTTATGAGACTTTATCTAGAGCATCACGAATCTTTTCTTAATACTTTCCATCGCTCATTCTGAGATTGTTAATTGCTTCTCCTGATGGGCCAGTGATCATTAAGCCTAATTTGTCAAATTATTCAAAGTACTTCATTGAATCGATATCTGATATGGATTGATGAGTCTCAAAGAAACCTTTGTAGAATTAGGAGTACATTCCATTTTGATCAGAAGGTTACGAGAAGGGGGCATGTTTAAAGATTTCTTCCATTGCATTACCAATATGAAGACCAAAGCCTTAATAATCCTATGTTTTATAGGCAGCTACACCATCCTGAATATTATGGTATATGTCGATTCCGTTCATGTACAAATTTTTGCCGATATTGTAGATTAGTTACAAAGGATGTGAGAAAATTTCTATCATTGAAAAAATTTCAGTGAAATCAATTTGAGCGGCATCCTTGCAGTCTTTAATGGCATTCGGCACCTTTTTAACAGTTTCACTGATTTCATGAAGTCCTTCTTTGATTCCAGAGAAAGATAATTTTTCAAAGGATTGAACAGAACTTACTATGCCCTTAGATATATCCTCAACTTCGGTTATACAGGTTTCAAATCTTTGTGTGTCTGTTTTAGTTACTCCAGCTAACCATCCTTCAACGAATTGTGCCACTTCTGATACAGTGAGACTCGATTAAAGTATATTTTATAATATAACAATTAAACCAAAATTCCATGCATTATATAAAAGTTTTGGTTATTCTAAGGTCAAAAGATCCTATGCCTGTATTGATACCACGAAAGCTGTAGTAAAAAGTAAAGAAGTCTTTAATATAGAGAAATTTGCTGTTCTCATTAAAATTTAGGTTACTTAAAAGAAAATTGTAATAATTTAATATCAAAAGATAATTTATGTATTTATAGCCCAATTAAAGTTATGAACCTAATTTAGTTACTATTTAAATTTTACTAAATAAGGGAGGTGAATATTTTGCCCGTCTTTTTATAAAAAGTAGATATATAAGTTCAAAATAAATTACATTTTTTTAGTAATATTTGCTAAGTTAATTTTGCCCTCTCTCTCTCATAATCTAAAATTAACTTTAGCACTTACAATACACTCATAAAATACTTTCTTTTGAAATTTAATTTTTTCTTTTAATAATTAACTTATTCCTCTATTCATTCATTTATTTTGAAATAAAACAAAAGAGACCAAGTTTTAATAGAATCTTTATAATAATTTACTCAAAATTATATTAGACAGAAATCAATTATTATGTTTTAAAATATCTTAATGATGTATAAAAAATCATCTGCCAATTATTTACAGAAGATAAAATTAATTTTATTTGATATATATAAAATTCATTGCAAAATATCTCACCAAAAAAACTTCCCCCTATAAAATTATCTCAAAATAATTAAACATTAAAAAGAAATATTGATATTCTTATATCAGATTCAATAAATCCATATTGACTTATTTTAATTTTTAGATAAGGATGATTTAATTCTAGTTTTATAGACCAAGGTTAAATTAATAAAAATAGTAATAAAATGAATATTCTTTAGCGAACGAGAAAAAATCTAACAAAATTTGTGAGATCCTGTGATCAATACGGTAAAAAATTTGAGCTAACCTATAAGAATTAATCATCATTTATTGCCATAAAAAATTACTGCATAGTAATAAATAGTTTTTTAATTTCATTTAAATGATACAATAAAACAACGTTTGGAGGTATCATGACTCTCCTAGCATTCTCAAGTCTAACAATCTACTTCATCTTTTTATTTGTGTGCATAGTTAAATCCAATAATTATAATCAACAATTAAGTAATAATAAGATTACTGATAATTGTGAAGTTAAGTTTTTTTTTGAAAAAAAGTATTTTAAGTAATTATAATAGAAAAAGATTCTATAATCTTACATTTCCTTTATAAATCTAACCTCATTTAATTAGTAATGTTATAAATAATAAAAGTTTATAGTGAAGCACAGCTCTGTGCGATTCAACTACACCCAGTACTTCCGGAACATGGTGTACGACAAGACTGAGTACGTGATTGAATACAAGGACTTCGACTTGTCTGTATTCCTGCTTTACAATGGGCCAGACCCCACGGTCCAGGAGGACATCGACACTTACTTCTCAGTAGAAATGAATTAAGTTGTTTCTATAATAAATTTAACAAAAGTTATATAAATTATACTATACAGCTTGATTAGAAAGATGGAGAGCCATCTTTTTCTTGGGATGAAACACCAATGCACTTAGAAAAATGTGGTATAGATAGGTTAGGAGGATATTTCGAAAAACATTTATTAATAAATTTCCATTTA
The DNA here is from genome assembly GCA_000711775.1 of Oxytricha trifallax. Classification (NCBI taxonomy): domain Eukaryota; phylum Ciliophora; class Spirotrichea; order Sporadotrichida; family Oxytrichidae; genus Oxytricha; species Oxytricha trifallax. The sequence goes on from ARYC01002215.1 coordinate 84,162, forward strand.
ATTTTTTATTATGAGGAAAAGAAGCACAAGGAAATGTTATAGAATCTGCGACTAAACTATGTGGAAAGGACTTTTAACTTAAAATTTAGGGTAATGTTGGAACTAAAATAAGGAAATTCGTGACCACTACAGTCATATATTGCAATTAAGAAGTTCTGAGTAAGATCTTTTTGTAAATATCACTCAAAAGTTTTTAAATAAATAATTTTAAGATTTAAAAATAATATTCTTTAGAATAAATATACTTATTAAAAAACAAACAAATATATAGATGTATCCAGGTAAAATATGTAAAAGTAGAGAAGAATATAAACCCTTATATTTAAAATTAAATCAAATAGTTAATTATTTTACAAAGGTAAAAGTTTTGATAATAGATATTATATATAGTCCAAATATGATGACAAAAATTAGAAATCTTTTGTTGATTATATTGACAAAAAGTTAAGTACTAGACAACATTAATATCTTAACAATGATTAACTAAAAATTTGAGGTTCATTATAAATCCCAAGCAATACCCTACCTCCCAAATAAATAGAAATTAATAATTTCTAGCTAATCAATCATCGTAAAAACAAATAATTTTATGGGAGCAGAGTTAACATGCTTCCGTTCAGTTTCTCATCTGCTACGGAAAATTTCCCCCAAACCTACTTAATACATATATAGATTATAATTATCAATATATTTATTATTTTAAATATTTTCTAAATTTTAAATGAATATTGAACTTAACAATTAAGATTAATATTTTATTTCATTTAACTAATTGAAAATAACTAAATACAATTATTGATAAATTTAATTCAGATATTTAATTTTGATTAATTTTTATCTTTTGTTAATAAATTTATACATTTCTTTAATTTTTTAAATCAAAATTGAATCAATAAGAATATATTTTCTCCTTTTAATATATTTTAGGTTTATAATCTGACGACATGATGTAAAATATCATGGTTGTAAATATGCATATGGAATCTTTTTTTGATACACAAGAGTTTAGAACAAATCCCATCAAGAAGACAATATAATTATACCCATTTGAGATTGCTCATAATTTTATATTCTTTACAATTATTATTTAGTACAATTTTATTAAAAAATTGTAAATTAAATTTAATTAAAACCAGATTATTATGATTATTATGAACATAATTTAAAATAATCAGTCCCAGTTATTTTATTTCAAAATAAGCTAAAATAATGCAGTTTTAAATGACAATTGGTTTTCAGGCGCCTTAGGCTCTACTACAGAGAACTTTTACAAATCTAAACTGTAATTTTCAACATAGTCTCTTTAGCATTAATTAATAAAATTAAATTGAAATGTCTTGTAAATGCATGATAGATATGGGATTATATTGCAAGTAGAGTACTTTATTTGAATTGAAAAATGTAATATACTCTTCCTTAATTTTGATTTTTTATGATTTAAAATAAATTACTTTATGGATGAAACAGTCGAAACAATTGAGAGAAGTACAGATACAATCCTGGATGCCTTTTCTCAAGTAGGAGGCCTAATGGGATTTGTTTATAAAAGTTATAATATTTATTTGTTATTTTTTGTTACTTTCATATGCTCGCTGCTATCTCAATATAAATTATCATATTTTTGTATGATTAAATATTTCTAAGAGATGTAATTAAAGTCTACAATGATTAAGAAACTATACAAATTCTATGATAACGAAGGTAACTCAAATCAACAAATTAGGAAAAAGATCAATCAATTGGAATATAAACCTTATTTTAAATATCATTTATATTTATATTTTATATGGTTTTCAAGATAAGAATTAAAGAGTCAATAAAAACATAATGAGAATAAACAAAAACAATCAATCAACTTCTTCGAAAGAAAATAATAGTAGCTCTGATAATTCTGATAAAAAGAGATTATTCAATAAATCACTTAAAAATAATTAATCAAAAGAGCCATAGTAAAATAATATTTAATAGCTTTTGGTTTTTAGTCTATTAAGGCTTAAATCGTTTTAGTATTACCAAATATATTAAATTTAATTATATTTTATTAATTGATATGAAAGATATTTGAATTTGAATAAAGCAATCAATACCCCAAAACCCCTTAGTGAGGTTTATAAGTGCTTTGATTTTTAGGGTATAGTTGGGGTCTTATTGGGGTTAGTAGAGAAAACTCAAGTTTTTTTTGAATTTAATGAATATTTAATAATTATTAGTGTACTTGATTCAAACAAATTTTATCTGCTTATCTTTGTGGTACCTCTTGAATCTATCTCTCTGGATGGCTCATGTTTGTCTTCTAAAGATTATCTTGGATAAGCAGAGAGCTCTAACGATTATCATCTCTACAAGCCTTTTAATTTCATTACAGACATCTTCCTGTTATATATGTTTAGAAGCCAAACTTATTGATTATTTTTCGTGCTTTGTTCCAAAGTAAGACATACTTTCCATATCGCACTCTAAGATTATGGCAGCAACTGCGCAAACATCCCATTAAACAGAGCCATTAGTCCACTTCTCCCTGATTGGAAAGTATCCTGGTGTGCCAAGAACCTTAGCCAAAGTTACTATTTCTTATCTAATTGCTCTATTGAAATCAATGACTACAATTTCTAATGGACAGAGATTTAACATAACATTTTCAGGCTTCAAATCTCTATGTACATACCCAAGTTCATAAAGCTCTTAAACACCCTTAATCATTTCTGACAGTATCTCATTTAAATCATCTGGGTATCTATTATGATAGAGATACTCTCTCAAAGTCATTTCAAACTTTTTCAGTCTTAATGCAACAAACCACAATCCAGAATAACTCCATCAAGTCTAAGTAAGTTCTTAAACTATTTTCTCTAAGCCTCCCTCAGTATTATGTATTAATTTGCAAATTCATTTTGATACTGCTCATTTTTAATGAGATATTTGAACGGATATACTTTGTAAGCATACTCATCAACCACTATAAGCTTAGCCTTGTTTGGCAGGTCAAAATGCAAGTAATTTTCAATACAGCTTTCAATATCAACTGTATTCAATGCAGGTATATACATAGCTCTCTCTTAAAGACATGCTATAAGAGTACCATTTGCAGGCTGATTCATTGATTAAAAACTCTTCTGCCTCTTGAGCATTTCCTCTTGTTGTCTTTAAGACTCAAGAGAGTTATTTTTTCTTTTAGCAGGTACAAGCTTTTAAGTTTCCTCATCTTTAATCAGGAATTCGCTTAAATGATGCTTCTG